>JASDQU010682859.1:10707-38088 GCA_032191745.1 Picea mariana
GGGCTTCAAAATAATTTTACAGGTGATAGTGAGGACATGTGAGTGTCCAACAGTGAAACTGCATGAGTTGGAATTGTTGACCGCAAAACACGTAAAACGTAAAAGGGCATGATGGTGCAGTTTAGCAGAGGGTTTGTATATTTGTAGAATTGCAAGAAAGTGGCTAAGTATGGAAAGTGTGATTTTGTGTAGGCTTTCAGGGAGCATAGCAAAGGGAAGCATGTACAGTCTTTGGATTGCGAGTTCTCGGGTTGGCAGGCTCAAAAGTGGGCCTCTATTGTGTCATGTCTACATGTATAACATATAACATATATGTTATATATATAACATTATTTTCAAGTACTAAAATATGAATATTAAATATTGATATTGTACAATTTAATTAAACAAAATTATGAAATGAGTTGCAAGCTTCGAGTCCAGGTCCAATTGTAGATCACCGAATTTTTGGGCACAGAATGTACGGATCGCCATTTTTTTCGATCATAGGTTCTCGGGCTGGTGGGCTCAAAATTGGACGTTTATTGTTCTGTGTACTACAAATAGTACCCAGAGTTCTGCGATATAGAAATTGATAGAGGGACTCCAAGACCGACGGGTTCAAGATTGTGATTGTCTACATGTATAACATACAAAATATATGCTATATAGCTAAGTTTCAAGTGAAAGAATGTATATGGCGCATAGGGGGCATGAGAGTTGGATGGTGCCCACAAAGGAATCCACGACCATAAAATTCGTGAACTATGAAAACAAATAGTGGTCGGTTGGACTCGTGATGTAGAGATATAGATGGACATGAAATCTGGCAGTTCGTCGTCTGGGAACCAGCGAGCATAGACATGGATTACGCAAGTTTTGGATGCAAGATGTACAATTGGAACACGGGGAATAAGAGTTCAATAATGCGTAGCAGGGAACCAATGAGCATAAAATTGGCTAAGGAAACGAAAGTGCTCGGTCGAAGTCCTGGTACATATTTCATAATTATGTGCAACACCAACTATGTCGTGACTAGACTAGTATGTGTACAATGCAAGGAAAACTAAATATCTACCTTTATAATGTATGGGCATGAGATTTTATAGAGCATGTAGGAATATCGCAATCCATACTTGGCCACTTTCTGGATCGTGGGTTCTCAGGCTGGCGGGCTAAAAATAGGCCTCTATTGTTTCGTGTCCTACAAATAGTACCGAGAGTTACGCAATATACAAATTGACAGGCAGACTTGCGGGCTGGCTGAGATTTTATAAAGCATGTACACTTTTTGGATCGCGGGTTCTCGGGCTGGCGGGCTAAAAAACGGGCCTCTATTGTTTCGTTTGTTACAAATAGCACCCAAAATGATATACAAATTCAGAAGCAGATTTGCGGGCTGGTTGGCTCAACATTGTACTTCTATTGATTTCGTGATATATAAGTTGAGAGACGGACTCCAGCGTTGGCGTGCTTCGAGAAAGGGGCAATACATACTAAATATGTACTTTTATAAACTATGGACATGAAATTTTATAGAGTATGTACAGAGTTGCACGATATACAAATTGAGAAGCGGATTTGCGATCTAGCTAGCTCAACATTGCACTTCTATTGGTCCATGTCCTCCAAACAACACTCAAAGTTCTGCGATATACAAATTGACAGACGGACTCCACAACTATCGGGCTCAAAATTGAATATGTATTACACATTACATGTAATATGTACAATATGAAACAGGCAAGTGAACAGTTGGGGTGGACATATAAAATTAAGTGCAAATATGAACATGTGTATCTGCCAGTTCCAGGCCTAGAAATTTTTCGAGGAACGAGTAATCCATACTAAATATGTACTTTTATAAAGTATGAATATCAGATTTTATAGAGCATGTACAGATTCCTCATTCCATACTTAGCCACTTTTTGGATCGCGGGTTCTCGGGCTGGCGGGATGAAAATTGTGCCTCTATTGTTTTGTGTCCTACAAATAGCACCCAGACTTCCGCAATATACAAATTTATCGACAGAATTTGGGCTGGCTCGCTCAACATTGCACTTCTATATTATCGTGTGATCCATGTAGCACTGGGATTTCTATGATATACAAATTGACAGACGGACTCCAGGACTGGCGGTTTCAAGATTGTGATTGTCTACATGTATAACATATAACATATATGTTATATAGATAACATTATCTAAAAACATTATTTTCAAGTACTAAATTATTAATAATGAATATTGATATTGTAGAATTTAATTAAACAAAATTAGCAAATGAGTCGCAAGGTTCCAGTCCGGGTCCAATTGTAGATCACCGAAGTCTTGGGCGGAAGATTAGATGGACATGAAATCTGCCACTCCGTCGTCTGGGAACCCACGAGCATAGACATGGATTACCAAGTTTTGGATGCAAGATGTACACTCAGAACACGGGGAATGAGATTTTGATAATGCGTAGCGGGGAACCCGCGAGCATAAAATTGGCTAAGGAAACCAAAGGGCTCCGTCAGACTCATAGTGTATATTTCATAATTCATGTGCTATACCAACTTTGTGGTGACCAAATCAATATGTGTAGAAACTAGGAAAAACTAAATATGTACCTTTATAAAGTATGGACATGATATTTTATAGAGCATGTACGGATATCGCATTCCATACTTGGCCACTTTCTGGATCGGGGGTTCTTGGGCTGACGGGGTCAAAAAATAGGCCTTGTTATAGCAAGATTTGCCTCACCATTGCTATCTTGCACAGAGGGCCTTTTTCCATTTCCCTATGCAGACTTGTCATCCCTTTTTGATGAATCAAGAGCTAAAAATATACATTTGCCCACATATACGCTCCCTATCAGTTATGCAAGATGTGGATACGTTGGCTGCTCCACTACAGTCCACGTACATCGGGATTTGTGCCAAAAAATACAAAATGATGTCGAGTTTCCATGTCACGATAGAAGATCTCTTATCTTTGGCCTTCCATATACTGGAAACGTTCCGACTCGTCCCTTTAGTTGCATTCTGGAGGAAATAAGAGCACAATTTCGAGCTATGGAAAAGAAGGAGAAAGCATTCAACTTAGAGAGAAAAGTTACTTTAGAGAAATTACTTCATATTGAGTCTGCATCCCTTTGTCCCTCAAGTCTGAACACAGTGTTCAGACCCCGAGATCTTTCCCTATTGTTGAGAGGACCTCATTGCCTCTTTCCTATGAGCTTGCCTTTGGTGGAGGATTGAAGTGGTGGAGACCCCGTTGGAAAGAACTTGGTTTCTTGGTTTTGAACCGTGCCGACACAGAAGTCTGTAATGTTGTCACTTCTTCTGATCAATTATTAATAGAAATAATCATTTCCTATCCTATTGGTATCTTGCAAATATATGATTATTATCCATGGGCATGTTTGTAATGTTTATTAATGGATTATCCTATTTGATGTGCTAACCCCCATTTATATTATCACTATGTACTTGCTCTGCTTGTTTGTTGAGAACTTCTTGCAGGTATAAAGATTTGGGTCAAAGTGCTCAACGGTGGAACGTCATCAAAAGTTGGATCGAGGTAGGCCTCTTTCTTATCTTGCACATTAGTTTGTATAGAATATGTTGGAATTGAGTTTATTTCTGCAGTCATACCTGTCTGTTGTGGTTTACCCTTGGCCATGGAGATTTTTTCCCTCTTAACAGAAATGGCGATTCCACTGGGGAGAGATCTTCCTTCTAAGGGTTAAAGTATTTTTTCTTCATACATTGCTCTTTTTCCTTTGTGTTTCTTATCGTATAACTGCTTGACAGATTTTTTTCACTCTGGGTCTGAGTTCCAGCCTTTTTGCCATTGCCTAGCCTTGTTTTGAAGCCTATATGCTCTTTTTTCCTTGACAGTCACGTATACATGCTTGTTGTCCCACTGCAAGATGCGTATATACGCTATGTTCTCCTGAACAGTCACATATACCTTGTTTCCTTTCTTGGTTGCTTGCTTTGGTGTTTGTTGGGTAGGATTTGAAGATTGTTGAGTCTTCTTTGGACTCTGTACTGCCTATTGTGATTCATTGGGATGACAGGAAACCTGTTTGGAGTTGAATTTTTGGGCGTAGTCTTTCTCATTGTTTTTCATTTTTTATTTGTCCTTGTATCTCAGGTTGTTTGCTTGGCTGCTTGATATTCTACTTGAGTTATTGCTTTTGTACACAGTAGATTTATATATCAGGTTACTTATCAGTCCATGCAATTTCTTTTTCAGTATATTGAAAATACAAAAAAATAGGCATTTTCCATTGGTTAGCATTTTTGTCTTTGAACCTTTATCATTATCTTAGTGAATTTAGCGAAAGATTGTATTTTATTTCTAAATCGTAGAGTTGAAATTGAAAATTGCATTGTTTTTATACACATATCATTCATTGAAAAGTTAAGGACAGACTTTGCATTATATTCATATTTATTTTCTTGCAGAGTCATAACATCATGAGTTTCACCTCCATACCTTTTTGAGTAATCACAGCCAATAAAATTTACACTTTAAACTAAAATTGATTAGTCACGATTTTATTTCTAGGGTGCACAAACTAGCCTAGGATTTAGTGCCTTGGAATAGGATTTTGTGAGTAAACTTCTCCAAGGCAATTAAATCAACATATGTGTCTGAGACAGGGAGTTGAGAAGTCCATTGTATAATTGTTAATATCAGGAGGCTCCGCTCACACTGGAGTTAAGCACGAGGTCATGAAAAGTTTGTTGAAGGGATAACCCTTGGATACTCACCTAGCATCAGAGATATTTCTGTGGATTTATTCGCATTTGGGGATCTTGCTAGTACCCATACCTTTGTGAGATGCGGTGCTTTCAAGGTTTTGGGCTTTGCTACCCTGCCCATACGGTAATCCAGACTTACGATTGTTCGCCTGTGCATCAGTTATACAATGTTTGATTAGTTGCTTGACTTAGGTTTCTCATAGGTTATTTGCAGGGGTTATTCTGTTTGTATCCCGAGTCAGATAGGGGTCGAACAACACACAACCTTTATGGAAGATTATCTCTCTGGGGGGATCTGATTGACTGGTTGTTAAGCCTATGAGGGCCCTTATAACTGATTTTGTTACCTCCAAACTTTAGCAGGGAGTCTCAAGTCCCTCTTGGACGAGGCATACCTTCTTTAGCGAGGGAAGCCACTCAACCACTTTTAGCTTGTTTGCATGCATATTGGTCGTCTGAATTTTTGATATGCTCTTTGACTACTAGTTAGACTTAGGATATATTTTTGTTTTGTAGAGTCATAAGTCATCGTGGAGTCAGACCAGCTTCCTCTCCAGTCCTGTCGTTTGTTACAGTTACCACCAGATTTCGGGTTCTTGCCTTCTAAAAGGCGTAGAGTTGTTAGAAGTGGTACACACACATCCACCTTTTAGACTTGTGGTTCCACAAGGATGAGTATTGAGTCTAGTCTTCAGAACACTGGGAGTTCTTCAACTCCCATACCCACTATAGTTAATATCACCCCTTCGACTCTTATAGCCACTATAGTTGCAGTACTCGAGGCTTATACCAATACTATGGCTCGACCTGTAGTTAATGCTTCATCTCTTGCCTCAAACCCTTTTGGGGTTTTCGGTCACTCATCGAGTTACAATGTCCAATCCATCCCTATGGCTTCTAGTCCATTTTTGTATGGTATGCCTAACTTTACGTCGCAATTTTCGACTACCGTCCTAGCTGTTGGCCCTAACGCTAGCCTTGGAATTGGGGGCACTACACCTCATTACACTCCTTTCCCATTTGGTGGTTCTCACATTCCCCAAACAAATCCTAATATAGGAAGTGTCAATTTTCTTAACCTCGGGTGTAATCCTTCTACAATTGGATGGAACAACCCAGCTGGTGGACAAGTTCTGCCCTATTTCCCTACCTCCTCAGTGTCGATTCTGATCAATAATTTTGGCATGACGAATCCACTTCAATCCTCCGAGTTCCCACCTAGAGAAGGTCAGTATTACACTTTGGGCACTCCCCAACCTAGATCCAATCCAGTTGGGGGTAGCTTTCATAACCCCCAGCCTAGATCTAATCCAGCTAGAGGCAATTTTCACAATCCTTATCAGAACATTCCTGTTGGAATGATGCCCAACCCACCCTATACGAATAATCCCGGAGGAGGGCCTTATAATTCTAGATAGGGCTTTGGTACTTACCAGAATCCTAGGTGTAATGTGGTTCCCAACACACAATCTTTCACAGGAGGATGGGGCTATATGTCGCAATCCCATCTCCCTTTTCTGGCCATGCTCAATCTGCTAGACTTGTCTAAGTTAATGAATGACCCGGTGAGTCACGATCCCACATGGCCCCCCATCCCCACCAAACTTCCTTCAGACATTCCAAAGTTTGAAGGTAAGAATGGAGAGGATCCTGGTGAACACGTCACTACCTTTCACCTTTGGTGCTCATCAAATTCCCTAAACAATGATTCTATTAGATTGTGATTGTTTCAACGCACTCTCATTGGAGTTGCTTCGCAGTGGTATATTGAGCTACCTCGGGGGACATATGGGTCATTTAACCAGTTAGTGATGGTCTTTCTCAACCACTTTCAACTACCCATTCGTTATGATGTTGGCCTTGAGATTTTGTCGAATTTACACCAAGACATCGCCACTCATATCTCAGATCATATCCAGGAATGGCGTAGATGGAAGCGGTTGGTTAAGACACCTATCCCCCGACCTTTCTCCTAGAATGGTTCCTAAAGTCTTTTCACCCTCCTATCTCAAAGGACATTGCTACTTCCGGGGTCTCCAATGAGGAAGAAGCTATTTTTAGAGCCCAACAACTAGATTTAATATATTCTTAGTCTGGGATGTTATACCACCTTCTTCCCGACGCATCGTAGTCAAATTATGATCCTAGATAAAAACCCGGACCTCATGCCGATGGCATAGTAGCGTCCACCAATGTAAAGTCCATAGACTCGACAACGAATTCTGTCATAGGGTCAGCTTTTTCTAGATCCTCCAAACCCACCCAGTCGGCAGATGTACATTTAGTGCAATCATCGAAAAACCCAAATGGTGACCAGCAATCAAATGGGAATAAAAGAAAAGGTCGAAACAATCATAAGGGTGGGAAGAATGGTAACAAACCCAAGGACAAGGATAATAATGGGAAATAGAATGATAATGCTGGAGAGGGCAAGAAAGAGAAACATAAGGTGAAGTTTCCTTGTAAACTTTGTACCGATGACCACCTTACACACTTATGCCCCAAACTCACGAAGCTGCGAGGCTTTTAAATATACCACCTATTGTGCTGACGAATCCATTCCCACACAACCAACACTTAGCCTCGAGCTCTACAAACGTCGAAAATGCAACCGGTGGGAGTCAAAACCCACCACCGCAAGATGGCAACTGTGTTTGTATCAATATGGTCGATGTGAAAATCGATAGAGCCACCCATTCTCAAGATTATATCTCTTCAAAAGATAGTACTGGTCTAGAAGCTCCTCCTCCCCCTCCAGAGACAAACCTATAGATTGAGAAACCAGAGCCACCACCTCGTATTCCGAAAGGAGTACTCAAGCACTCTACCCACAACCCTAATGCTAGAGCTGCCCAGAACTACTCTATTGTTGAATATCTGGTCCAAACCCCTTGTGCAATGTTGGCTTTGGAGGTACTCTAGACATGTCCATCACAGAGGAATTCCTTACTCTCTGCCTTAGGAGCTCTAGAACCTAGTGGCTTGATAGTTATAAATTTTGACGTCACGTACATGAAGCCTCGCTTACCCAACCATGTGGCTTTCCAAATCCATGTGGAGTATTCCAAATATACCATCAAATGAGCGGTCATTGATGAAGGTGCTGCCACTTGCGTGATGTCCCTGGTCTGTTGGAATGCTATTAGTTCTTCGACCCTTTCCAAGTCGTCAAACATGTTGACTGCATTTGACGGTCATTCCTTCCACCCTCATGGTATTCTACCTTCCTTTCTAGTCCAGTTAGGTGGGAAGATAGTAGAGGTGGAAGTAGAGGTAGTAGATGCACCTCTCAATTATAACCTGTTACTAGGTCACAATTGGACCTATGCTATGGTTGTTCTCGTATCGTCTGTCTTCCGTACACTTTGTTTTCATCACCAAGGGGAGATCATGATGATCGACCAGTTATCCTTTGCATACTCTAGCCCTAACGCATCTTTTGGACCGTCAATCCCCGTGATCAACAATTATCAGCTGACAACTAAGAATATCGGTGTCGGAATGTATTCCTCCCTCATGGGTACCTTTGACTTCTCTGCACTGATTCACCACATCTACGCCATGTCTAGTAAACCTGCTTTAACCGAGAGGTCCATTCCTTTCTGCACTTCCTATCTTAGTGATCCATGGACCCTACCTTCCCCGACTTCGTCGAGTGAAGGTCAATTGCATGCTGGCATGGCTATGCCACTATTGGCAGCGGAGATTGCATATCAAGTTGTTCTTGACTCTTCCGTCAATCCCGATCCTATTACCTCACAGACGGGAGATGAGGATCCCGTTCTTAGGCCCGTATGGGACACCTCATTTTCTTTCTTGCATGATTTCCTAGATAAGACTTTGCCTTCAGATGAAGCCATCCTCGAAGCCATAAATGGTTTCGAGAGACCTTGGGATGATATGCATCATCGATCCTATTTTCTTCCAAGTCTCGAAAGAATCGAGCAAGATGATTTTCGGTCTACCTTGAGCGAGATAGTCAGTCACACCGTAGTTCCACTTGATATGCATGACATTTATTCTGAAGGAAACATGGTGATTATTTCTCCTACCGTCTCGATTGACATCTCTCGTACCCCTGGCAAGATTGAGAATGTAAATATAGGTGTGGATTGTTCGCTAGAAGAAATTCTAATCTACACCGAGCTCTTCAAATAATTTTGAGACGTATTTGCTTGGTCATATGAAGAGATGTCAGGGATCGACCCTCGTATCGTCGAACATGAGATTAGGACTTATCCAGATGCTAAACCTATTCGACAACAACTTAGAGATGTTAATCCTAGGAAGGCCCCTGCTATTAAGGAAGAGGTGGAGAAGCTACTTAATGTTGGCTTCATCTACCTGATTCCCTTGACCGAATGGGTATCCAACCCTGTTCCTGTGAATAGAAAGCAAGGAACCATCCGTGTGTGCATGGACTTTCACAACCTCAAAAAGGCTTGCCCTAAATATAACTTCCCCATGACTTTCATTGATTAGATTCTTGATGAGTGTGTGGGAATCTAAATATTTTCTTTTATGGATGGATTTTCAGGATATAACCAAATCCAGATCAAACCTGAGGACCAACACAAGACGGCATTTATATGTCCTTGGGGTACTTTTTCATACCAGAAAACATCTTTCGGCCTTAAAAACATCGGAGCAACCTTCCAACGTGCCATGACTTTCACTTTTCACAATCTTAAGCACATAGTCGAAGCTTACCTCGATGATCTTGCTGCTCACTCTCGCAAGAGAGTGGATCATGTTACACATCTTCGGCTGGTTTTTGAAAGATGTTCTTACTACAGAATCCAGTTAAACCCTCACAAATGCATATTTTGTGTTAATTTGAGTCATCTCTTAGGATTTTTAGTTTCCAATACCGGTATCATGGTAGATCCTCTTAAGGTTGAGGCAATACTTAAGTTGCCTCCCCCGCGCACGATTAGACAAATTCACGGTTTATAGGGGAAAGGTAACTTTCTATGTCAGTTTATAGTGAATTATGCCAATATCACTAAGGGTTTCATGCACCTATTGAAGAAAGACACCCTATTTATCTGGGATGAGCGAGCCCATGAGTCTTTCAATGCTTTGAAGAAAGCCTTGGTATCAACCCCTCTCCTAAAATCTCTTGATTACAGTAGAGATTACTTGTTGTATATTGTCGCATCTACAGAGATGATTGGTATGGTTCTAGTTCAAGAGGATGATGAGCTCCATCAACATGTTAACTACTATCTTAGTCAAAATTAAGTCGGTCCTGATCTTAATTACTCTCACATTGAAAAGTTATCTTTGGTTGTTGTTCATGCAGTCCAATGTTTACGTCACTATATATTGCTTTGCAAAACTATTGTGTTTGCCAATGTCAATCCGTTTCAATACGTCCTCACTAAGCATATCATAGGTGGGAAATATAATAAATGGATTCTCATCTTACAAGAATTTGATCTCAACTTTGCTTTGGCCAAGTCCAAGATATTGCTAGTTTTTGCAGAGTTAATATCTGACTTTCCGTGATTAGATGAGGATGTTATCCATGTCAATTCGTTTGTAGACGAACACATTTTCCTTGTCTCATCGTCTAACCCCTGGTATGGAGACATTATTTTATATCTTCAAACCTTGAATTTTGCTCAACATCTCTCGTGAGATGATCGATGACGTGTTAGATACCAAGCCAAAAAGTATACCATCATTGGTGAAACTTTGTATCGCCAAGGAATAGATAGTATCTTATGTCATTTCTTAACTCACAAAGAAGTCGAGTCAGTCCTAAATGATTGCCACAAAGGGTCTTTTGGTGGTCACCTATCCAAGCTTGCGACAGCCCAAAAAATCCTGTGATCCGGTTATTTCTAGCCCACTATCTTTAAAGATTGCATTGAAGCGCTTAAGAAGTGTCACCCCTGCCAGGTGTTCACTCAGAAAATGCACTCACACCCAGTCATGACCGTCAGTCCCTTCACCAAGTGGGGGGTGTATTTCATTGATTGTAACCCAACTTTAGCTGGGGGGCATCAACACATTATCGTGGCTATTGACTACTTTACCAAGTGGGCCGAAGCCATGCCTACCATAAAATCCATTGGGAAAACTGCAGCCTTCTTCATGTTCAACCAAACTATCGCCCGGTTTGGTATCACGAGTGATGTTGTCACTAATCATGATAGTCACTTTCAGAATTAAATGATGGTCGAACTAGCATCAAAACTATGGTTTAAGCATGGTCACTCATCTCCTTGTTACCCCCAGGAAAATTGGCAAGTAGAGGCTATCAACAAGTCTCTCAAGACAATTTTGCATAAAACTGTCGGTCGAAGTAATTTCGATTGGCACATCATGCTATATCTTGTGCTTTGGGCATACCAAACCTCAGTTAAGACTACCACCAATTTTTCCCCTTTTCAGTTAGTGCGCGGTGTGGAGTCTATACTTCCCGTTGAATGCGAAATCCATTCTCTCAAGTTGGCAGTCAAGCTCCTGCCTAACACTTCAGAATTAGAGCGACGGCTTGTGGACCTAGAGAGACTTGATGAGCAGCGTTGGGATGCCTTTATGGCTATCGAGGCAAACTAGAAATGTGTCAAGGCTTAGTACGACAAGTCTGTTTGTCCCTGGTTATATGTTGAGGGTGATTTGGTCCTCTTGTATGACCAAGCCAAAGAACCGCTGGGGGAAGGTAAGTTTAAACCCATGTGGCACGGTCCTTATATTGTGTGACGTGTTTTAGAAAAAGGAGGCTACGAGTTGGAAGATTATGAAGGGAATAAGTTGGTCGATCCCAGAAATGGTCTCTACTTGAAAAGATACTACGCTATAGCCCTAGGCTTGGGCGGAATTCTTTGTATACTAATGTAAATTTAGTGTATATACATCTCTTTTCCCTTTACTTTTTGTCTTTGGCTTACTTATCAAGTTTTCCATTTTGTTAGCAGATGTCAACGGAGTCTTCAGTCTACCTAGGATTCGCAGATGGAGCCAGTCATCAAACACGAAACTTGGATTTCTCCGCTTGCGTGGTTTACTCACTCGAGGGTCTGTTGGTATCTTCAGGTGGCGTATGCCTAGGACCATCCATGAATATAGCGCTGTCATAGAACTTTTGTGTGATGTTATCTCACATGGTATTCACTCTTTATAAGTTCACTTGGATTCCCAGTTAGTAGTATGTCATTTGAACGGTCGTTACCGTGTGCGTGATCTTACGTTACTCCGTCGATTCCTATGGGTACGTCTTTTAGGATGACAATTTGATTTTATTACATATTTTCACATTCCTAGGAGTTCTAATCATGTATCTGATGCCTACGCTAATTATGTTTTAGATTGGCATTTGTCACATTAATAAAGCAAAGAAAACCATTAAATCAATGTACACATTGTAAGATATAAGTAAATTTGAAGATCCCTTTTTTTATAAATTTCAAAAATATGGTGTTTATATTACAAAATTTGGGGCTAAAACCCCCAAAATACATATATAGCCGATATACATATCCCACGACATCTATGCCTGTGGCCAAATGTGTGTCATGATAACAAACTACGACATTTGTGAGATGTCGAAAGAGTCGTACCCATGCTCTAGGTACACCAACAACCTGCTCTAGGTACACCAACAACCTGTTGTTGCATGGATTTAGGTAGATCCTCTACCTGAACCATAGGAATCCTCTATGTCAAATGAGACAGGTTACCCTGCACGTTCTGTAGGACTCTCTCCACCTCTCCTCATGCCGCCTCATCTTCCCGGTTCCTCCGTCTATGTCGTAGGAGTCCCTTTGGTCGCCGCGGACCCACGTCTGCAATTACACAAGTATCTAGTTAATATTTTAAACACCATCTAAAAATATTTTTGTTTCCTTAAATACAAAACTACAAAAAAAATGAAATATGTAAAATCTTTTTACCTATAGCACCATAGGCAGCCCCTGGTGGAAGCGACATATCTAGGTCTCCTCTGAAATCGATCCCCGCATAGGGATAGTCATCCAGAGCAATGATTTGTCTCCTCCACCAGAAGAAAAATCATCATTGTAGGGTGTCGCCACCCTACCTCCCCTCTGCCATCTCATGACCTCGATCCACCGCGCCATGGACGGATCACATGGTCCTCTAAGAAGGATCTCCACTCTAGGTCCCATACCTGAAACTCGCTCGAAAAAGAAGCTGCAAAGAATATAGGCAAACCTGAAGTTTCACTTACCCCCCTGCTTGCTCTCTATCAACTGACCTTTCATATTGGTCAGCAATGAGTTACACCAATCATAGACAATGGGTCTCGCACACTCCAATGCGTAAAACATAAGTGGTCTCAATGCTTGATGCAACAAGGGTGAACCTATGATCTTGGTAAGCATGAGCACAATGATCTTCAAACTGAGGTTACTGATTGCTCAAATGGGGACTTGACTTCCCACCATGGGAATCCCTACGATACAGTGGGCTTCGATATACTCCTCGATCTTCATCCCACTCCCTGCTTCACGTGACTTGAGATTCACAACCTCTCCTCGGCATGATAGACCATTCAAGAAGTAGATGTCCTCTACTTCGATCCTTAATGGTTGTCCATCAAGGATAAATCTCTCGCTATCATGATCCCAATAACCCACCAACATTTCCAACAACATCACTTGGGCCCTCATTCCTTTGAGAGCCCTAAACTTGTACAAACCACATATTTTTAGAGCCGCTTGAGCCACCAGATCCCAATTCACTGCTGCATCTACTTCCTCATGCTCTCGCTCTCTCCATTCCAACACCATCCTGCAAAAAACAAATCATTTTTTCAGTTAGAAACCCTCTTTTTTTCCATTTGCGTACATATACGTGGATTTATTTGCACACATTCACAGGTAGGGCTTGGTATACGCCCCCTTATGGTTCACACAGGGGCGTATACCTAGTCGTATACGCGACCTATACAAAGAAACCCAGGTATACCAAAAATCTCAAATTGCGCCCTCAAAAACTAACAAAATAGAACCCAATTCAAAAATGTAAACCACCGAATTTGAAGAGGATGAGATGAAGAGTTACCTGATCTAGATGGTTCGTGATTCTGTTCCCTATTGCTCTCGCAATCGCCATTTGAATCCTGGAGGTATTTTGGTCCAAATTACACTATTTGGGTAAAAATCAAAATGATACAGTAATTTGTGATTTTATTACTATTTATAAGCTATTTTTACCCACTTGACATAGTTTCATGCTATTTTTTCACCTAACTGACTAATTCAAGAATGGTTCTAAGCTGGTTTTTGCAGTTTTGACTCAGTTTTCTTGCGGATTTCAACGTCATAGTTGGTTGTTCGTCTCCTCAGGAAAGTATTTTCATAACCTAGCATATAGGATAGGTATTTATCCCATCGTTCATTTTGCATCATCCTTTGACTACCACTTTTTACGCCTTAGGTACAAACCCATTTATTGTGATGCATAACCCTCCATTTGCTATAAGTAGCGTCATTAATAAATGGTGGAGACTTACCAAACATGGGTATCCTAGTTAGATCCTCTTTGTCATTTTGGTGCCCATGCCAAGTTTTTTCCTTAGGACCGGGAGTCCATTATAATTCGATACATGACATTATGATGAGCCTCATTTCTCATTCATACACATGCGGCCTTATTACCCACGGAATCCCAAAAACGAGTCTCAATTAAGCTCTTTTTCGAATTGTCTAAAAAATGAAAAGATTGCCGAGTGATTTGTCCCTTTCACACTTGTTAAAATTGGATTCGAAAGATCATGAGTCTTAGTTAAGATCTTTTCTGACTCATTATAAAAAATAGAAAAGATTGCTAAGTGAA
This sequence comes from Picea mariana, assembly GCA_032191745.1. Classification (NCBI taxonomy): domain Eukaryota; kingdom Viridiplantae; phylum Streptophyta; class Pinopsida; order Pinales; family Pinaceae; genus Picea; species Picea mariana. The sequence goes on from JASDQU010682859.1 coordinate 25,256, forward strand.
CTTGTCTTTTTCACACTCGTAGATTGGATTTGAAAAGACGTCTATTTGGCACATGTTTACCCCTTTTTCACACAAAGTAGACTAAAAGATATAAAAAAGTACATTTTTTGGCATTAAATTGTGATTGCATCTCATGCCCTCGATTTCAGTATTGAGCCTTTAGTCGGTTCTCGCTTTGCGCTATAAATCGTTGCCTAAGCAGTTTTGCATCCTCAACCAAGCAGAGCCTTGTTTATATCCTTAGCAATTTGACACCCTATACCCTGGAGGGAACATCACACCGAGTGTCCATCTCCCACATGCATTTCCTTGCATTGAGCATGTGTATGTTCCACTGCTGGAACTAGTTTTTGCTTACTTGCGACACTCATTTCCTTCTCTGTATCATAGCATTCATTTGTTATGAAAAAACAAAAAAGTATGGGTGAGAAGGGAGTACTATATTGTAATTGGCAGTAGTCATGTTGCCTTTGAATAGAGCACAAAGTTATTGAGTCCTCGCATCATCATAATTTTGGGTTTAGTATGGCCTTAGGAAGCTGATCTCGTTATAGAGTTTTTCTCTACCGACTGGTTACTCTTCCAGTCCCTATAGAGAACATTATTGATGCCTCCTACATCTAATAGTCACATCATTGATTCTATGTTGTCGGAGTCCACCATATGTCTCATGCTCTTGTTCAAAGGAAGTCTATCAACCTGTGTCAGCCACTCAGAAATCTTGAGTTTGCATGTCGGCCATACCTTCAGTTTGTCTCATAATCACATGATACTATGGTCTTATCATGCACCCTGGCCCTACTTTGATTATTGGTAGGTCACCTTGAACCCAACAATTGACACTTCATTATTGGTCGATTGACTGGGTGGTTTCCCTTGTGTTCGACAATGAGACATCTATTCACACTTTGGGATTTGTGCAGTGTCTTAGATGCCATTAGCCTTATTGGTGGCTTCCTCACCTTTTTCATTAGTTTTCATCATTGGATTCTATTCAGAGGGCCTTTTTCATGTACCACTTGCATTTGGCACACGCGAGAGACGCACAGGGTCGTTGGTTCGTGAACATGTTCTTTGTCCGATCTCCACCAAATAATGAAGCTCCTGCTTTGTTCCTCATGCTAACTGATGAGAGATGTCTCAATGCGCTCCTTTCAGCGGATCTCTTTCCATCGACTTCATCTCATTTATTTTGGATATGGGACCTAGAGTTTTATGAGTACCTTGAGGCTTGCAGTCATTAGTGGCAGGCTCTCTCGCCATTGACAGATGGGAATACATCAATGTTTCCTGATCAATGGATTTCTCAAGTGTTCGACACCAACTCCTTTATTCGCACTTGTATAAATGTACTCGGTGCCTTGATACCTACTTTCACTAATGGTAGGTTTTCTCGCATTTGTTAACAGTATATCTCAATGACCGGTAATCAAAGGATGTCTCATCATGTTCGACCTCAACTCCTTTATTCACGTGATGTAGACTTGCACCTTCGCGGATTGTGTAGAAGACTTGAAGACATCACTATGTGGTCGTAGATTTCCTGAGTTGTTGCTTCTTTTTCATTGGACCAACACCTATTTGACTTCAGTGATCATGGGAGATCAGATTGTACTTCATGGTATACAGATATCTTCAGATTGATTTTGAGACTGGTTCCACTGGGCCTTGTTCGTGACTATGACAAATTTTTGCATGTAACCGCATTTGTATCTTCTTATTCATGGCCATGAACAATAGTTTGATATATTTTTCACATGGATCTGCATTGTATTATTGGCAGCCATGTCTACAAAGTCAGTACATAATGTAATCAGCAATTGAGTTCATCGAGCTGGTTCTCTACCACTCCACTTCTGGGTTATTTATAATGTATTTCAGCCATCACAGATACTCCTATGATCTCCCACATTAGCGGGCATCTATTATAGAAATATTTGCCTCACCATTTCTATCTTGCACAAAGGGCCTTTTTCCATTTCCCTATGCAAACTTGTCATCCATTTTTGATGAATCCAGAGCTAAAAATATACATTTTTCCACATATATTCTCCCTATCAGTTATGAAATATGCGTATACGCTGACTTCTCCACTATAGCCCGTGTACATCAGGATTTGTGCCAAAAAATACAAAATGAGGTCGGGTTTCCATGTCAGGACAGAAGATCTTTGATCTTTGGCCTTCCATATACTGGAAACTTTCCGACTCGGCCCTTCAGTTGCATTCTGGAGGCTATAAGAGCACAAATTTGAGCTATGGAAAAGAAGGAGAAAGTATTCAACTTTGAGAGAAAAGTTACTATGGAGAAATTACTTCATATTGAGTCTGCATCCCTTTGTCCCTCGAGTTTGAACACAGTGTTCATCCCCCAATCTCTTTCCCTATTGTTGAGAGGATCTCATTTCCTCTTTCCTATGAGCTTTCCTTTGGTGGAGGATTGAAGTGGTGGAGACACATTTGGAAGGAACTTGGTTTCTTGGTTTCGAACCATGCCGACACAGAAGTATGTAATGTTGTCACTTCTGCTGATCAATTATTAATAGAAATACTCCTTTCTTGTCCTATTGGTATCTTGTAAATATATGATTATTATCCATGGGCATGTTTGTAATGTTTATTAATGGATTATGTTATCTGATGTGCTAACCCCCATTTATATTATCACTATGTACTTTATTTTCTTATTTGTTGAGAACTTCTTGCAAGTATGAAGCTTTGGGTCAAAGTGCTCAATGGTGGAACATCATCAAACGTTGGATCGAGGTAGGCCTCTTTCTTATCTTGCACATTAGTTTGTATAGCATATGTTGGAATTGAGTTGATTTCTGCAGTCATACCTGTCTGTTGTGGTTTACCCTTGGCCATAGAGAGTTTTTCCCTTGTAACAGGCCTCTATTGTTCTGTGTCCTACAAATAGCACACAGAGTTCTGCGTTATACAAATTGACAAGCGGACTTGCAGGGTGGATGAGATTTTATAGAGCATGTACACTTTTTGGATCGCAGGTTCTCGGGCTGGTGGGGTAAAAAACAGGCCTCTATTGTTCTGTTCCTTACAAATAGCATCCAAAACTCTGTGATATACAAATTGGCAAGCGGACTTGGGGGTTGGCTGGCTCAACATTGTACTTCTAGTGATTTCTGCAATATACAAATTGACACACAAACTCCAGGGCTGGAGGGATCCCAGAAATGAGTGATACATACTAAATACGCACAGATCCCTTATTCTGTACTTAGCCACTTATTTGGATCGTGGACTTGAGGGATGGCGGGCTGTAAATTGGGCCTCTAATGTTCTGTGTCCTGCAAATAGCACCCATAATTGGGTGATATACAAATTGACAAGTGGAATTGTGGGTTGGTTGGCTCAACATTGCACTTTTGTTGGATGGAGGACCTGCGGGCTGGCGGGCTCTAGGCACAAAATAAAATATAAAAAAAACATAGTTGCAAACAAGTTCGACAAATACAAACAGAGTAAACGAAAAATTGTTTAGTATGGAACACGGGCAGAAAAAAAATGCACCTTTGCATGGTTTCCTCTACATCTCTGGTTAGGATTTCTTTGCGGCGTCTATTTTTCCTGCTTGTTTCTATCAACACAGATTTAGTATTGCAACTTCTGTTTCATGGAAAAAAAATTGCAAGCACCACTTCAACATTCTTTTCTTCGATATGTATATGGTACAAAATTGGTACATGTTTTTTCACCAATATCGTCACCCCATGTGTAATGAAACTTGATATGCGATTGTGATTTGGGAATTGTTTGTTCTACATGCATAATGCCATGTGTGTTTCCTGCAAGCACAAAATATCGGATTGCATTGTATCATAGTCATTTAGTATATCATCCATGTGTGCATTCAAGCTACGTGTGTTAAGCGAGAGAATTGATACAGATGAATTTGTTTGTATGAATTGGTAATCATGGTGCAGTTTCCATTTTGTAGTGGTCCTGAGTCGTTCCATTTCAATATCAACTTTATATTTCACTTTGAATTTATATTTTGTGAGAGGAATTAGTAAATACAAGGACTCTATGCTTCTGACACGGGACAGTGTTGTGTATACAAGTCCATGTATCTGAATTCCAGTAGGCTGAAATGCAACATTATCAAGTGTTAGTCCTTGTGATCTGTGCACTGTACGTGCACATGCAAGTTTGATCGGAAACTATTTTTGAATCTTCAGTCGACCTATCTTTCCTGATGTCGATACTGGCTTTGATATTCGCAAAATAGGTGTCCAATCGCTTCCAGTGTTTCAATTATATAGATAACACAATTTGTTTTCTTATCGCTTTCCTTTATGCGGTTCATGGAACTTAATCCAAAGGACATCAAGTTTTTATGTTTTCGTATAGCCTTTGAGTATTCTATTTGCACCATCGACCAAGCCATCCTGTGAATCATAGTTATAGGCATATATTTCAACCAACATTTCTAATTTTAGAACAAGATGCAAAGGTAAAGTAATTGTATGTTCATGATGTGGCACATTTCCATGGTTGTCTTCTTCCAGGGCAATTGAATTGATGATGATATCATCGCTAGGAATGACCGATAGCATGTGGCTATTATGCATTGCAACATCCTTATTTATGTAGAATAGGTAAGGGAACGTTGGGTCTATTGGTGCAGGCCGCAAGAACCTCAAATTGATATATGTTAAGTCATCATATGTTTAGTTGTTTGTGTGCATTCTATTTAGATTTGCAATGAATGTTTCATATGTCTGGCGCATTTTACTATGCAACTCAAAGCATTTAATATTGTCTCTCCATAATTCATGGGTCAATGTTTCCTTGTTAACAATAGGTTGTTCAAATATCAAAGAATCTTTTATGGGTTGTGCCTAGTAAAGATCCCCACAAAATATCATGTCAATGTTTCCAAAGTATTTCGTGTGCACATGTTTTATGCTTCTTAGTCGATTGTCAATGGAATACAAGAAACAACTCCCAATCAAAGATGCTTCATCTAGAAAGACAAGTTGGAGTTAAGCTTAGACAATGTATCCAACATTTCCTTGCTAAGTGGAAGAAATTGTGACTTGTTAAAAGGTATTAAAAATGCAGAGTGGATTGTTGTTCCACCTGCATTATATGCATATTTTCCTGTGTATGCAACTATTAGGCCCTTTGATTTCATAGGATCAAAGGAATTGTTTGAATCATAGATTTGTATAAGCATTTGGAACAGTGCTTTCACTGTGAATGTCTTGCATGTTCCTGCTCTGCCTGTAAGGAACAAGTGCACAAGATTGTCCATGTTCAAGCATTTTTTAAGAGAAATGTCCTTGAGAATTGTTTTTTGTTCATGATTCAATAGACGTCTTATTCTGTGGTATTCATTATTTTCAATTAGGAAAGGATGTTTTGTGAGTTGAAAAACAAGATTGAAATGTTTTTCACTTCCACCTGCTGGAGGATGAGGAAAATCCACTTGTAATTCATAGGACTCAAAAGGAGTTCTAGTTGTTTTTCGGTTTGTGAATGTCTCATCATGATCGTCAAGGTTTTCTAGGTCATTAACTGCAACTTCTAGATCACCCCATGTTGGATTAACATTGTAGGTAAATCTAGCTTCATTGATGTGCACTATAGTCTCAGACGCAACATACGCAGCCTCCCATGTAGAGAAGTTAGGTTTTAATGTCTCTTCATTTTCATCGAAGGGAACATACAACAACAATTTTTCTCTACAATAGTTTTCATAGTCACAATGTTTATTGTATTTGACAAACCGTATCACAGAGGGTTTTTTTCTTTTTGATATGGGTGCACCATTTTTTTTGTAATGCGATATGAATTCTTCTAAGCAGATATGCCTAATAGGAGATGGACGCTGGAGGTAATAATCAACAATAGAGCGACATAGAACGTCTTCTAAATTATCAGGCTCTTGTTCTAGCAAAATCGATGGTTTAAGCACAAATGTGCATTTTTCAAGTGGAGATGTGTTTATGAAGACACATTTTCTTGAACTACAAGTGAGGGGCAGGGAAAGTGTAATGTGAACTGCTTGTTGAGCAGACATTTGTTGAAGATTAAGCAATGTATTGACAAGTGTGTGTATCATTTGTATGGCATCAATATGACTTCTTTCATGTTCTTTGTGTATTCTTCTGAATGCACTTGTCATAGATTTGTCAACCTTTGTCATATATGAGGTACAGTATGATGCTGCAGCATATGCATTAGCACGTAATGTGCATCTATATTTTCTTTCCACATAACTAGCATGTCCTTGGAGAAATTGTTGTTCCAAATATGGGAAAGTTTTCGTTTAAGGAAAAGTGTTGGTTGCCTAAGTCTACATTGTATGGCTTGGATGTACTCAACTTCTGATAGATTTAGTTATGTCAAGAAGGCATCGAAGCTCATCAGCTCATCAAATTCTCCTTGTTCTAGAAATGAGAACAAGGATTTAGATTTCTAAACAAAAACATTGTCCTTTAAACTAAGTGGCTCTATGATTCTTGTAGCTCTCATTGGCAGCACGGGAAATTTGCATGTGCAATGCGAGTTTTTTCGTTTTCTACAACTTCTTGTATGGTAATGTCTATGGACTTTGGCAAGTTCTGGATCCAAATGATCTGTGTTGCATGTTATGTATTTATCCACAATTTGTTTGATCTCTGAATTGTTATCATCTCCATAGACCGGTGCACCTTCTATCCACAACAGTGTGTGGTCATGTTCATTTCCCCTATTCTGGAATTTAGTCACAAACAAGTAGTCTGATATTTTTTCGAAAAATGTTTCATCATGGCATATCAATTGTCTCAAAGCATTTATTCTATGTCTATAGTAGCGAGTACATGTCACTGGGTCTTTTCTTATGAGGTAGTCAATGTCATTATTTTCCAGTGTATCAGTTTCTTTTTTACATTTCCTATTCCTATGCAGGTCAAATAAGGCAACTACCAATGGATCCCAGCAATGCTCTACACTTGTAAATGTGATGAAAAATGTTGGCGGGCCCAATTACCGGATCATTGCAAAAATAGTTTTTTTGTTTTGTTGCAAATAGTCAGGAGAGGTGCGAATGTTTTTGAAATCTATGTAGCCGATATCAGATTTCAAAATTTTTTCTAGGTTTACTTTGTACTTCACATCCTTGGCCAACAACTTTCTTCCTTGTAATTGGCCTTTTCTCATTCGGACCCACATGCAGGAGAGAACTTGCTCTATTATTATGCGCATTGTTTTGAAAAACAAATTTGTTATGTGACAGGAGAAGTAACCACTTGAATGTAGTAGATCCCATCGAACTATTTTATCATAATTGAATTGTTCTGTAATATCATTGGCACGTGGATCTCCATAGAAGAGTGTTGGAAAGTTCATTTCCTCAGCAAATTTGTCCTTGAATATTCCAAGTGGACGTTGCCCCTCAGCAGGTGCAATTTCGACAATTGTGTCTTGCAAGTCACGAATGCATTGTCAATCACTGAATCCATGCACCAATGTCTCAGTAGGTGATTCATTCTCTGATTCATCACTTGTATCAAATTCACTAGGATTTTTGAGAGTGTCTGCAGAGTTTCCATCCTCTTCTGCAAGAACATTGTTCCAGCTGCCATTTATACAAATGTTATGTGCTTTGTACAGGGCTCTAGAACACAATTCCTTTAATTCTTCCATAACAACATGCACACGCACTTTGCCTGTCTAATAGGCATTTTTGTATTGCAAGTGTCTTTTCAAAGCCACAACAATTGTCATTGTATTGCTAATGAATTGTGGCAAGGATTTTTGCACAACATCTAGCTGAATAGACACATTAATAATTGATCATGTTAAGCCCATCTTGGGTCGTTTATAGCCCCAAGGCCTGATTTGAGCAAATGAAATTCGCAGAGACAAAAGTCTCTCCTCAAGTTCCATAAGTGCACTTACATATGGTAGTGGTGTATTACATCTTATTTGGTTAGGGGTTGCAAATCGTGGCAGTTTTCCATTTTCAATCAACCGTTTGCATGGAAGACAAATTTTTTCCACTAGAAAATGGTTTTTCGTGCACTATCAAGCGGAGGTATTCTGCTTGCAAATTAGGCATGAAAGACTTATTGTTTTTTGAGAAATTCAATTGTTCACAAATTGCACATGGAATGGAAGGAATGTCTTTAATTTGTTTCATGTAGGTCTATCTTGCATTTTTCTTTCGCAGGAAACTATGGGTAGAAACTGTTTCCTGGTTTTCATTGGTAGTACTGCATGGTGTTGCTTCTAGCCCATGAAATGTCACAGTTGCATGACCATTCTAGGATATGTGACCATACCTCTTTCTGTTGTCTTGTGCACAAACAAATTTCTTTAGATTGTGATATGTGAGTTTCTCTCTAAAAGGAAGCGTATCAATGTATTTCTTTCTCTGGCGCATGACCTTTTTCAATTTGTGGTAACTTACTCTACATTTCTTGCCCAAGGGAACGATCAGCTGATAGCAACTGGGATGAATTTCACTCTGACTCAAGTTCTGATAACCCACTCCACATTTTTTGTTTAAGGCCTGTATGGCCTCATCACAACTGGGACGAATTTGACGCATAATTTTTTTCAAGTTGTGATAACTTACTCTATGTTTTTTTGTTTAAGCCCTGTATGGACTCATCACAATTGTGATGAATTTCACGCATGGATTTTTTTTCAATCCCTCTATGGCCATATCGCAACCGGGAGGAGTTTCATTCTCACTAAAAATCATGCCACGCGTATGAAGATTCAATGTGGTTTCGGTGGCATGGACATTCAAACCTGAACCAACAATATGTCCAAGAAAAGGTTCATAATGGATATGTGTTGTATCTGTTTTCAACAACAGCATGTCAATTGTTCGATTGTAATTTGAATCAGTACACCAGGAATGGACAGTGCCATTTGGAAAGGCCGAACAGACCTGGATATTTACTCAGAATATCATAGACAAACATTGCAAACATAATCTGCAACCCTCCACATTCTCTTTTTCATATGGAAGCGCCATGTTTACAAGGTATTCCTGGAAACTTCCAACTGCCGACATATTTTCTAGGAGATATGGCCAAAGGTGTTGATGCAAGCACCTAAAATCTTGTTGGTTGTTGCCTATAATTTATTTGCAAAAGGACTGTACAGTGTAAATCCGCAACGACTGGACATCGAACTCTGCTGCTACCAAACAACAAATTGCATTGAACAGTCTATCTCCACAGCTAGACAAAACATTTGTTGCCAGATGTAAACCATGGAAATCTATGAAATGCATAATCTGTTTCCACTACGATTCAAGGTCTTTGCAAATGAGGGACAAGTAAATATGAGTTCCTTCAATATTTCATATGGACATTTTTATGTACAGTAGTGGTTCATAATGACCACTGACAACATTGGCATCATGGAACAAGATGCAATATGGATTGTGAGATGCAGTTTTGTTGAATAGTAGAAATCTTGTTTTTCTTGTCAATGACCATATTCCAATTGATATATTGAGCCACTTAGACAGCCACCGTATACAAAATGTATCTCCCCAAATTCCCCTCTCATGTGCAGGTAGAACTAGAGATGCAGACAACCACATCTTTGAAAAATACGTAGCGACATCATGTATTCCATGCAACTGCCGAAGAAAATCATATTCTAGTTCATATTCATAGGACTCCAATGCCTCAACGTCACCATTTTTTAAATAGCCCAAGAAATAATCTATCAATCCATTGCACAGCTCTGTCGACGAATACCGAAAATGCAACAAAACATAGAATGTATCGAAAAGCCAATCCCCTACAGTATACGAGAATGCATCCAATCTAAAAAGGCCACTGCTATGCAAAACCACGTCAATGTTGTCATGTATAATGGACTGTGTATCTATTTCATATGACTCTATTACTTCTTTCATCTTTTGAACTGTGATTTTCAAGTTGTTTGTTAGATACTTTCAGTTTGCATGAAAACAGAGAAAAGGGGGAAAAAAAATAAAAGTACCAAAAAAAAAAGGAAAGCAAAATAGGAAAATACAAGCACGGAACTGGGTACCAATCCCCGTATGTATCTTTCAACCTTATTCTTGTCAACTTCAATCCCCCCTAGTCCCCATAGCAGATGACAAGAAAACAAACCCAAACTGGAAAGTGAACCAAACAGAAGAAACAACGCAAATAAATAACACCATAAATTTACTCAGCAAAAAGACAACAAGTGGATGTAGTTTTTCAACCCACATAATAAATGCATTCCCTACGTCTACACCCCAGCAGATGGTTCCCTCTTCTGATAGCTCCAAACTAATTTTCGAAAACCCCTCTGAATTGCAATTTTTGAAATAGCTATGGATGTGCCAGTCGGCATATGAAGACGCATGGTTTCCAGGAACACAAATTAAGAGCACAGACAAAGATGGTCTGCAACAGAATTTGGAGGCAGGGACTCCAACCATTGAAAAATAGCAACAATAGGTAAACTTACCCATCAACGAGGGATGACAAGAGCTCAGCCCGAAAAAATGGAAACCGCAACAACGGGTCCAACAAGTTGCAAAGTTGAAGAACAAAAAACCAGTGAACAACCACGAAGAGGTCCAATTGCAACTACAGGACCTCAACTTTGCAAAGTTGGATCAAACAAGAACAAGAATCATGGAACGAAGCAGCGAAGAAGCATCGACCACTGAAGCAGTGATGTCGACCATAAAAAAAATGGAACAAAACTGTATTGCAACGCATCTGTACAATAAACATTTAAGACTGCCAGACCTATTAGGTAAACACTTAAGATTGTCAGGACCATCAAAGGGCGTAGCCCTGTGCAAACATTTAAGACATAATGCAACGTGGTAGGCCTGTTCTCTCGAAGCACGCAACAATAAAGCAAAAATCACACATAGTAATATGCTACAAAATGTATTCTACCTAGTAGAAAATGCTAAAGGAAACATTTGAACTAATGCTAGCATTAATCCACCTTCGACCAATGCATAAAAAAATATATGATTCAAAAATACCATATACGATCAAATACTTTGGATATGCCAACATATATAACATTGGGAATAGTGAAGCTGACAATAAGGCCTCCAATCCATTGTCCAATCAGATATTCACAAACATGGTACTTTCTATTATATAAAAATCAATGTTTTCACTTCCCTGGTTCCAACAATAAATAATATGAAAATATTTGTGGTCAATGCACAATCTAATACAAGGTCAACAATTTATCGATCGCTATAGTCCCTCTATACTTACGACAGGGACTAATAATAATAGCTATAAGTACAGTATAATACCATGTTCTACAAAAACAATGACCAAAAGAACCTATAATAATTTTAAGAGGTTAATAATATATTGCTTTCTCTTGGTCACAATTGAATCAAAGCACTTGCCAATTTTTTAGGTGCCCTACATTGTGATATTTGAAGGAATGTATAAACATGTGTGCCCTACATTGTGATAATTGAAGACACGTATAAACATGAAATTACTAATCTCCTTGACAATATTAAAATGTTTATGGGAGAGCTATCTCATTTCTAATTTTGAGAATTCGATGAAAAAGGACCAACAATCGAAACTAAAAATAATATTAGAAATCACTACCTTACTATAATATTTCCAAATATTTATAGTGATGTAATATAAAAAAAAATATAGTATTGTAAATAACAAATCACGAAAATTATATACTAAAAAGAACATAATCATAGTATTGTAAATAACAAATCACGAAAATTATATATTAAAAAGAACATCATTATATACTAAAAGGAACATCAATTTTGATTAAAAAAAATATTTTACAATGGATATGAATCAAATATTATATATAGACATAAATATTTAAGAATACAAGTATAACTTTTGGAAAGATTCTTCAAGAATTTTAATTCTCGAGTATGCACCATGAATCAAGAAGTGGGACACCATATGACACATGGAGATGTGAGTTTGAGCCCCAATTAATGGCCATGACTTTACCTCTTTATAATGTTCCCCTTAAAGGAGCGCTATCCTAGAGAGTATAGTTAGTAGTTGTAAGAGGATTCAAACCCATACGAGGTTGTAACAATGTCCCATTTTCACCAACCCAATCACCTCTCGTGCTAAGAGTATATATATACAAATTCCAAACATAAATAAACTAGAGATTATATACTATTTGATATATAACTATGCAATGTTAGAACCATTTTAAACCATGTACCTACAGTAACGCCTTTTTAGAAAGAAACATGGTTCATGTACCTACAATAGCACCTTTTTAGAAAGAAACATGGTTCTACATTCCCGTCACTTAAAGAAATAATCTAACTCTAACTTCGTAGGAAATATATCCATGTCTACAAATTTATGAAAGTCATATACATGTATATTCTTCCTCCACATAAATAATCAACACCAATGCACTTTGTTTAATATTTGTTAAATTTATGGGAAATTCAAAGAATAATTAAGTAAACTAATATTTGTAAAAATCCAATTAATACTAGACAATTGGAATCACATTCAACCACTAGACTATGAGCAATATCTATTTAAATGTGAATTGTGTCATGAATATGGTCATTTTTTGAAAAATTCATCTAAGAATGTTCTAGCAATGTAAGGAATACATGGCAAGGGTGATCAATGGTAGACGGTTAAGAAGAAAAATCCTAAAAATAAACAAGCCACCTCCTCATCACATCCTAAGAAAGTGCCATCTTTAGTGGTAATTTCGAAACCCTCTAGATTGGGATAAGTTTTGGGGAAATGTTATGAGGAAAATATCTCTATGGCTAGGGGTAAACCACAACAGAGGAAAATGACTGCAGAAATCAACTCTATTCTCAAGTATGCT
>JASDQU010682860.1:65483-78992 GCA_032191745.1 Picea mariana
CCGCTTATTCAGGGAAGCGTTACCCTGTGGGCAGTAGGCAGGGGTTTTTTTGTATTCAGTTTCTCAAAGACAGAGGACCGGGATCTAGTTTTCAGATCTGGACCCTATTTCATGGGGTCGAGAGGGTTGTTCTTGGCCCCCTGGACTCTTGACTTCAATCCTGGAGCCGAGATCATTGCAGCCCCTGTTTGGGTTAGGCTGCCTCACCTCCCCCTACACCTCTGGGGGAGAAGCTCTCTGGAGGACATTGGGAATAAGATTGGGCGTTTTCTGGACAGTGCGGAACCGAAAGGGGGACAGTTTACCTGTGCTCGTATTTGTGTTGAGGTTAACCTTGAGAAAGGCTTACCGGAAGCCATCAAGATTTCCCTGGGGGAATGGTGCCATATCCAAGAGCTGGACTACGAGCAGATCCCATTTAAGTGCCTCCGGTGCCATGCATACGATCATTTCGCAAAAAGCTGCCCCAAAGTCCCCGAGGAGAAGGGACCAGCCAAAGAAGATGATTTCCAGCCTGTAAATCGACGAAGGCAACCAAGGCGAAAGGATTCTCTACCCCAGGCTCCGAAGGCCACTCATTCAACAGAGGCACCTCTAGAAAATAAAAACAGCTTTGATGCGCTGAAGGAAGATGAAGCCCTAGATCCAGAAGCAACAACAGAGAAGGAAGATCCTCCGGCAGAGGGAAGCCTTCCGAAATCCATCCCCCCAGGTCCAGTAGCAGCAAGGGAATTTCGAGCTTCAGATCCGGCGCCCTCCGCCTCTGCAGCCGCTTCAGTCCCCTCTAGTGATTATGTGGAAACATCTGAAGTTCCGTCTCCACCCCTTACCCGAGGACGAAAGACAAACAAAGAGCGCAGAGAAAAGGAGGCAGCCTCCAACATCTTTTCAGGCTCTCAGAAAAATCTGGATCCCTTCCTTAAGAGGAAAATTCCACCCCCCTCAGGTTAATGCTTTGCTTTTGTCTTCTACTGTGCTCAAAGTTTGTGAGAATTTATTCATGTATGCAAATTCTGACATTTTCTCGAATTAGCTCCAGCAGTAGATGGGATTGGTTCCCCAAGACAATCACAAGAAGGTTGGCAGCACTGTTAGAGGTCACCAACCTTCTTCAGATTTGTAACTTTCTGATTCTGGCCTGCTAGAATGCCAATTAATGAAACATAATCGTTCTTGTTAAAAAAAAATAATTCCACCACATTTATTTATCCAACAATTTACCTTTTGAGAGTGTGACACTCAATAAGAATGTTTGGCTAGTTTGATGCAAGAGAGTTTACAAATCATTTCTATTGTTTTCTTTTTCTTCAAACATCTGAGCCCCTATATTTCTTCCCCTTAATAAAAAATTAGAGGGTTGTTTGCTGAGGCCCTTTCTAAAATAGCTATGCTTTCTGCTTCCCTAAAAATCAATATGATGTTTACATTTACAAAAAATATTATCTTGAAACAAAAAAATAGTGTGACATAGCTATAAAGTAATGAATCTAGCTATGGTTAACCTTCCCAAGCGTCACCTTCCATAGGTGTTTTCGAATATTGGGCAAGATGAGTATTGGGCGCGATGAGTAGCTATTGTTTTTCTCTCTCATGATCTACAAGCTATGATAACATTGATGATTAATACAACAACAAATATGAAATTAAAAAATAATGCCCCGAGACAATAAGAAACTAATAATTTTTTTTTGCATGTGTTTAGTTAATCTCTATTTCACCTTTTTTTTTCAACAAAGAAATTTCACTTACATATTAAAAATATAATAGTCCACTATACATAAGCATGAAAATTAATCAGCATTGTAACTAATCGTCCACTAAACTAAATTCCTTGTCTCTTCGTCTGACCCCTGGTATGGAGACATTGTCTTATATCTTCAAATCTTGAAGTTCGCTTAGCATCTCTCACGAGATGATTGACGACGTATTAGATACCAAGCCAAAAAGTATACTATCGTTGGTGACACTTTGTATCGCCGAGGAATAGATGATATCTTACGTCGTTGTTTAACTCACGAAGAGGCCGAGTCGGTCCTAAATGATTGCCACAAAGGGGCTTGTGGTGGTCACCTATCTGGGCTAGCGACAACCCAAAAGATCTTGCGAGCCGGTTATTTCCGGCCTACTATCTTTAAGGATTGTATCGAAGCGGTTAAGAAGTGTATCCCATGCCAGGTGTTCACTCGAAAAGTGCGCTCGCATCCAGTCCCTCTTCACCCAATGATTACCATCGGTCCCTTCACCAAGTGGGGGGTAGATTTCATCGATTGCAACCCAAATTCGGTTGGGGGGCATCAGCACATTATCGTGGCCATCGACTACTTTACTAAGTGGGCTGAGGCCATGCCTACCGTGAAATCCGATGGGAAGATTGCAACCTTCTTCATGTTCAACCAAATTATCGCCTAGTGCGGTATCCCAAGTGAGATTGTCACTGATCATGGCAGTCACTTTCAGAATGAGATGATGGAAGAACTATCATCTAAGCTGGGGTTTAGACATGGTCATTCTTCTCCTTCATACCCCTAGGAAATGGGCAAGTAGATGTCGTCAACAAGTCTCTCAAGACCATTTTGCAAAAAACTATCAGACAGAGTAATTCCAATTGGCACATCATGCTATATCCCACACTTTGGGCATACTGAACCTCAATTAAGACTTCCACCGGATTTCCCCCTTTCCAGTTAGTACACGGTGTGGAGTCAATTATTCCTATTGAATGCAAAATCCCTTCTCTTAAGTTGGCAGTCGAGCTCCTACTTGACACTTCAGATTTAGAGCGACGCCTTATACACCTAGAGAGTCTTGACGATTAGCGTCGAGACGCCTTTACGGCTATTGAGGTGAATAAGAAACGTGTCAAGGTCTAGTACGATAGGTATGTCTGTCCTCGGTTATATGCCGAGGGTGACTTGGTCCTCTTGTATGATCAAGCCAAAGAATCGTTGGGGGCATGCAAGTTTAAACCCATGTGGCACGGTCCTTATATCATGTGACATGTTCTAGAAAAAGGAGCCTATGAGTTAGAAGATTACGAAGGGAATAAGTTGGTCGAGCCCAGAAATGGGCTCTACTTGAAAATATACTATGCTTGAGCCCTAGGCTTGGGAGAAACTCTTTGTATACTAATGTAATTTAGTGTATATACATATCTTTTCCCCTTTCTTTTGTCTTTGGCTTGCTTATCGAGTTTTCCCTTTGTTGGCAGATGTCAACGGAGTCTTCGGTCTACCTAGGATTCACAGACAGATCCAATCATCATACAGGGAACTTGGCTTCCTCCGTTTGGGTGGTTTTCTCTCCTGAAGGTCTACTGATGTCTTCAGGTTGCGTATGCCTAGGGCCATCCACGAATAATGTGGCCGAATATAGCATCATCATAGAAATTTTGCATGATGATATCTCACATGGTATTCTCTCTTTAGAGGTTCACCTAGATTCCCAGTTAGTAGTATGTCAGTTGGACGACAGTTACCACGTGCGTGATCCTACTTTTCTCTGACGATTCCTACAGGTACGTATTTTAGAATGACAATTTGATTTTATTACATATTATCACATTCCTAGGAGTTCTAATCATGTATCTGATGCCTATGTTAATTACGTTTTAGATTGGCATTTGTCACATTAATAAAGCAAAGAAAACCGTCACATCAATGTACACATTGTAAGATATAAGTAAAGCCGAAGATCCATTTTTATATATTTCAATAAATATGGTGTTTATATTACAAAATTGGGGCTAAAACCCTCAATACACATATACAACTAGTATACATATCCCACAACATCTACACCTGTGGCACCAAATGTGTGTCATGGTAGAAAAACACAACGTTTTTGAGACGTCGAAAGAGTCATACCCATGCTCTAGGTACACCAACCACCTGTCGCTGCATGGCTTCAGGTAGATCCTCTACCTGAACCATTGGAATCCTCTGTGTCAAACGAGACAGGTTGCCCTACACGTTTTGTAGGACTCTCTCCACTTCTCCTCCGCCGTCTCGTCTTGCCAGTTCCTCCATCCATGTTGAGGGAATCCCTCTGGCCGTCACAGACCCACATCTGTATTACACAATTGTCTAGTTAATATTTAAGCACCATCAAAAAATATTTTTGTTCCTTAATATAAAAATACAAAAAAAAAATTGAAATATTTAAAAACATTTTACCTATGTCACCGTAGGTGGTTCTTGGTGGAAGTGGCATGTCTAGATCTCCTTTGAAGTCAATCCCTGCACAAGGATAGTCATCCAAAGTGATGACTTGTTGCAGCCACCACAAGAAGAAATCCTCGTTGTAGGGTGTTGGCACCCTACCTCCCTTCTGTCGTCTCATGACCTCGGTCCACCGTGCCATGGCTGGATCGAGTGGTCCTCTAGGAAGGATCTCAACTCTAGGTCCCAGACTTGGAACTCGCTCGAAAACGCAACTACATAGGATAGAGGCAAACCCGAAGTTTTGCTTACTCCCTTGTTTGCACTCTGTCAGCTGACCTTTCATATTGGTCAGTAGTGAGGTACACCAGTCATATACAGTGGGTCTCATACACTGTATTGCATAGAACATGAGTGGTCTTGATGCAACAAGGCCGAAACTGTGATCCTGGTAAGCACAAGCACGATGATCTTCAGACTGAGGTTATTTATTGCCCGGATGGGGAGTCGGCTTCCCACCTTTGGAGTCCCTGCTACACAGTGGGCATCGATGTAATCCTCGATCTTCATCCCACTCCCTGCTCCACGTGACTTGAGTTTTACAACCTCTCCTCGATGTGATAGACCAGTCAAGAAGTAGATGTCCTCTATTTCGATCCTCAATGGTTGTCCATTGAGGATAAATCTTTCGCTATCAAGATCCCAGTAACCCACCAACATCTCCAACAACCTCACTTGGGTCCTCATTCCTTTGAGAGCCCAAAAATTATACAAGACACATGTTTTTAGAGCTACTTGAGCCACCGAATCTTGATCCACAACTACATCAACCTCCTCATGCTCTCGTTCTCTCCATTTAAGAACCATCCTGCAAAGAACAAATAATTTTTTGAGTTAGAACCTTTCTTTTTAATCATTTGTGTGCCTATACGCGGCTTCCTTTGCATACAATCGCGTGTAGGGATCAATGTACACCCCCTGTGGATCACACAAAGACGTATAACTCATCGTATACGCGACCTAAACAAATACAACCCGCGTACACCGAAATTCCTAATTTTCTCCCTCAAAAACTAAAAAATTGGAACCTAATTCAAAAATGTAATCCACTGAAATTGAAGAGTAAGAGATGTAGATTTACCTGATCCAGATGGTTCATAATTTCGTTGCCTGATGCTCCCGCAATCGCCATTTGAATCTTGGAGGTATTTTGGTCCAAACTTGCACTGTTTGGGTAAAAATCAAAATGGTATAGTAATTTTCAATTTTATTACTATTTATAAGCTATTTTTACCCACTTTCTATAGTTTCGCGCCATTTTCTCACCTTATGGACTAATACAAGAGTGGTTTGAGTTGTATTTTGTAGTTTTGACCTAGATTTCTTGTGGATTTCAACATTATGTTGGTCATTCGTCACCTCGGGTAGGTATTTTCATAACCTAACATATAGGATAGGTATCCACTCCATCGTGCATTTTTGCATTATCTTTCGACTACCGCTTTTTACGCCTTAGGTACGAACCCATTTGTTGCGACACAGAACCTTCCATCTGTTGTAAGTAGTGTCGTTAATAAATGGTAGAAACTTACCAAACATGGGTGCCCTAGTTAGATCCTCTTTGTAATTTGGTGCCCATGCCGAGATTTTCTCCTTAGGACCGGGATTCCATTATAGTTGATACATGAAATTATGATGAGCCTCATTTCTCATTCATACACATGCGGCCTTATACCCCGTGGACTCCCAAACCGAGTTTAATTTAAGCTCTTTTCCAACTCATTTTCAAAAAGCAAAAATATTGTCGAGTGAACTTGTCTCTTTCACACTTGTAAATCAGACTAGAAAGGATGTCTATTTGGCACAAGTTTACCCCTTTTTCACACCAAGTAGACTAAAAGACATAAAAAAGGACATTTTTTGGCGTCAAGTTGTGATTGCATCTCATGCCCTTGCTTGCAGCATTGAGCCTTTAGCTGGTTCTCACTTTGCGTTATAAACCGTTGCCTAAGAAGATTTTGCATCCTCAACCAAGCATATCCTTGTTTATATCCTTCTCAATTTGACACCCTATACCCTGGAGGGAACATCCCCTTGAGTGTCCATCTCCCGCATGCATTTCCTTGCATTGAGCATAAGTACGTTCCACTACTGAAACTAGTTTTGCTTACTTGCAACACTCGTTTCCTCCTTTGTATCATAGCATTCATTTGTTATAAAAAAACAAAAAAAGACAAGTGGGAAGGGAGTACTATATTATATTTGGCAGTAATTGTGTCACCTTTGAACATAGCACAAAGTTATTGAGTCCTTGTTTCATCATAATTTTGGGTTTAGCATGGCATTAGGAAGCTGATTTCGTTACAGAGTTTTCTCTACCGACTGGTTACTCTTCCAGTCACCATGGAGAACATTATTGATGCCTCCTGCATCTTATGGTTACATCATCGAGTCTATGCTGCCATAGTCTACCATATGTCTCATGCTCTTGTTCAAAGGAAGTCTATCAACCTGTGTTGGCCACTCCTCAGAACTCTTGACTTTGCATGTTGGACATACCCTTGGTTTGTCTCAGAGTCACATGATACTGTGGTTTTATCATGCACCCTGGCCCTACTTTCATCATTGGTAGGTAACCTTGAACCCAACAATCGACATTTCATCATTGGTCGTTGACTGGGTGGTTTTCCTTGTGTTCGACGAGAAGAAATCTATTCACACTTTCAGATTCGTGCAGTGTCTTGGATGCCATTAGCCTTATTGGTGGTTTCCTCGACTTTGTCAGCAGTTTTCCTGCTATTTAGAGGGTCTTTTTCATGTACCGCTTGCATTTGGCACACGCGAAAGACACATAGGGTCATTGGTTCGTGAACATGTTCTTCGTCCGATTTCCACCAAATCATGAAGCTCCTGCTTTGTTCCTCGTGCTGACTGATGAGAGATGCCTTTATGCTCTCCTTTCAGCGGGTCTTTGTCCATCGACTTGATCTCATTTATTCTAGATATTGGACCTAGAGTTTTATGAGTACCTTGAGGCTTGCAGTCATTAGAGGCAGGCTTTCTCGCCATTGACAGATGGGAATACATCAATGTCTCCAGATCAAGGGATTCCTCAGGTGTTAGACACCGACTCCTTTATTCACACTTGTAGGAATGTACTCGGTGTCTTGATACCTACTTTCATTATTGGTAGGTTGTCTCATGTTTGTTAACGGTATACCTCAATGACCGGTAATCAAACGATGTCTCATTGTGTTTGACCTCAACTTCTTTATTCACATGATGTAGACTTACACCTTTGGCAGATAATGTAGAATACTTGAAGACATCACTATATGGCCGCAACTTTCCTGAGTTGTTGCTTCCTTTTCATTGGACTGGTACCTATTTGACTTCAGTGATCATGGGAAATCAGATTGTACTCCATTGTATACAGATATCTTCAGATGGGTTTTGAGACTGGTGCTACTGGGCCTTGTTCGTGACTATGACAACTTTTGTCATATGATCGCATTTGTATTTTCCTATTCATGGCCACAGACACTTATTTGGCATATTTTCCACATGGATTTACATTGTATTCTATTGGCAGCCATGTATGTAAAGTCAGTGCAGAATGTAATGAGAAACTAGTCTTTCCAGCTGGGTTCCCATCACTCCACTTCTGGGTTGTTTATAATGTATTTCGACCATCACATATACTCCTCTAATCTCACACATTAGGGGGCATCTATTATAGCAATATTTGCCTCACCATTGCAATCTTGCACAGAGGGCCTTTTTCCATTTCCCTATGCAGACTTGTCACTCCTTTTTGGATGAATCCAGATCTAAAAATAAATATTTTTCCACATATACGTGCCCTATCTACTATACATCATGCGTATATGTAGGTTGCTCCACTACATCCCGTGTACATCGACATTTGTGCCAGAAAATACAAAAATGGAGTCGGGTTTCCATGTCACGACATAAGATCTTTTATCCTTGGCCTTCCATATACTAGAAAAGTTTAGACTCGGCCCTTCGGTTCCATTTGAAGGATATAAATGAGCCAATTCCAAACTATGGAAAAGAGGAGAAAGCATTCAACTTTGAGAGCAAAGTTACTCTGCAGAAATTACTTCATATTGAATCTGCATCCCTTTGTCCCTCAAGTCTGAACACAGTGTTCAGCCCCCAAGCTCTTCCCTTATTGTTGAGAGAACCTCATTGTCTCCCTTCTATGAGATTATCTTTGGTGGAGGATTGAAGTGGTGGAGACCCAACTGAAAGGAACCTGGTTTCTTGGTTTTGAACCGTGCCGACACGGAAGTCTGTAATGTTTTCGCTTCTGCTGATCATTTATTAATAGAAATACTCCTTTCCCGTCCAATTGGTATCGTGCAAATATATGAATATTATCCATGGGCATGTTTGTTATGTTTATTAATGGGTTATTCTATCTAATGTGCTAACCCCTTTGTATTATCACTATATGCTTGCTCTGCTTGTTTGTTGAGAAATTGTTGCAGGTATAAAGCTTTGGGTCGAAGTGCTCAACGGTGGAACATCATCAAACGTTGGATCAAGGTAGGCCTCTTTCTTATATTTCTTGCACATTGGTTTATATAGCATATGTTGGAATTGAGTTGATTTCTACAGTGATACCTGTCTATTGTGGTTTTCCCTGGCCACAGAGAGTTTTCCCCTTGTAACAATGTCTCTTCACTTAGTAGGGTCGAATTATTCCAAGAGTGGTACAAACCCTAGGGTCGACTTTAAAAATGCCACTATATAAATATGGTTTGACCAATCCATAAAAGTGGATTTGGTCTTATACAAGTCCCGACATGATCAATCCACAAAAGGGGATTTGATCTATAAGATAACAACTCAAATATAATTAGAATATTCTTCGAAGTTACAATATTTCAACACTCCCCCTTAACAAGAAGGGTATTCTACTAACATAACCCAATACAACATTATCAGGAGAGATAGAGAGAAACATCATCATCAACATCTGGAACACTGACTGACACATCTACAAATCATCGTAAGTTTTTCTCATCATCAATATCATCATCGTTCACAACATGGAGCTAGAGTAGCATCATCATCAACAACATCGACATGAAGTTGACACATCAATATCAATTAGCATAAATATAGAACAACAATATCACCAACCCAAGGCTAGTACACCATCATCAACAACATGAGGCTGATACAACATCATCAACAACACGAGGATGAAACAACAACATCATCAACATGAGGCTGATACAACAACAACATAATCATATGGAAACAGAATGAGGTAGGTGAAACAACAACATTTCATGGTACTCTAACAGATCATCCTTACCAGACCTTCGGGATCTTCCCAGGAATCATAAGATTCCATATGATATAAAATCCTAACAAGCTACCACGTGGTACTCTGACAGACAATCCTTACCGGACTTTCGGGATCTACCCAGGAATCATAAGATTTCCTAGGATATAAAATCCTAACGGAGCTACCAACACTGACCATAGTTGGAATATACATGCATAGGTACCTTGACAGACCATCCTTACCGGACCTTCGTGATGTTCCCAGGGATGATCAATCCCCTAGGATATAAAATCCTAACAGATCTATCTGTTGTTGGTTAGAATATTATAGTATCATCAACATCACTCCCCCTTTCAAGGGAGGTCCTTTCAGACAACACAAAGCTTGTCTTGGAAGTACTCAAACTTCACACGAGATAGAGGCTTGGTCAACACATCTACAAACTGCTCATCTATGCCAACATATTGGAGCTTTACAACTCCTCTCTGCACCATATCACGAATGTAGTGATACCGGATTTCTATGTTCTTCGACTTATCATGGAACATTGGGTTCTTCGTCATCCTTATGAAACTTTGGTTATCACATAGAATCACAGTAGCTTCCATCTCCAGATCGAATAGACTTATCAACAACTTCTGAATCCATATGGCTTCATAACTGGTAGAACATGCTGCAATATATTCCTCTTATTCCATGCTGAGAGCAATATTGGATTGCTTCCTACTTTTCCATGAAGTCATGGCTGACCCCAAACTAAAAAAACATCCTAAAGTGCTCTTTCTATCAGAATCACTTCCAGCCCAATCTGAATCAGTATAACCATACAGTCTGAAGTCATGATCTCCAGTATAACAGAGACCATAATCCAACATATTAATGTATCTCATCACATGCTTTGCAACTACAAGGTGAACACGTCTGGGCTCTACCAGATATTGACTCAAGGTGTTCACAACAAAGCATATATCTGGCCTGGTATTCGTCAGATACATCAATGAACCAATAATTTGTCTGTATAGAGTAGCATCAACTAACTCTAACGAAGTATCAACCAAGATCTTCAAATTTGTTTCCATGGGTGTGTTCATGAATTTACATTCCAACATGTCAAATCTCTTCAGTATTTCAACTGCACACTTCCCTTGGTTAAGGAAGATCTTCTCTGTACTCTGCCAAACTTCAAAACCTAAGAAATAATGCATCGGGCCTAGGTCTTTCATTTCAAAATCAGTAGTGAGCTTCCTCTTACAATCTGTGATGAGATTTTCTTCTTCTATTAAGAATAATTCATCTACATACAATAGTAATATAACTGGCTCATCATTCATAACCTTGAAGTAAAGGTTAGAATCAACTTTCCTCTTGGTAAATCCCAATCTTTTCAGAAAACTATCATTTCTTCCATACCAATCTCTAGGAGCTTGCTTCAACCCGTACAGAGCTTTCATCAACCTGCAGACATGAGTCTTTCTATCTTCAACTTTAAACCCTTGTGGTTGTTCTATATACACTTATTCTTCAATAACACCATTTAAGAAGGTTGTTTTCACATCCATCTGGTGTAACTTCCACTTCATTTTGGCTGCAAGAGCTATGGTGATTCTAATAGAAGTGTATCTGGCTATAGGAGAAAATGTCTCTTCATAATCAATACCTTCCTTTTGAGAAAAACCACAAGCCACAAATATTTCTTTATGTTTTTTAATACTTATGTCTGTTGTGTGTTTTATCTTGTATATCCACTTGAAAGATACCACATGTTTGTTCTTTGGTCTGGGAACTACTTCCCATACATCATTCTTTATAATGGACTGGTATTCTTTTGTCATGGCATTCACCCATTATTTACTCTGAATGGCTTCTTTAAAGAAAGTAGGTTCCTTTCTATGAGATCACGCATCAAGGCCATATAGCTGGAGAATGGCTTAGGTTTTTTGCTTTGTCTCATGGTTCCTTCTGGGGCACCATACTTCTCTGCATCTTGAATATGTTCTCTCGCCCAAGTTGGATTTATCTTGTGAGAGATCGTCATATGGGGAGGTTCTTGAGATTCTATCATATCATGATCTTCTGAAATCTCATCATCAGGGGTATCTTTAACTTCCTTCACGGGCTCTACAACTCTAGGAGCTACAGGTTCTACTTCATATACTTCTTCATGATAGAATTTCCTTGATCTCTTGAGTGTTGCATCTTCATCAAAGGTTACATATCTGCTAATATCAATATGATGGTAACCTGGTATGTAAATTTTGAATTCCTTAGAGACCTCACAGTATCCAAAAAATATTCCCTTCTTTCCTGAGGGATCCAACTTAGTTCTCTTTTCTTTTGGAATGTGTACAAATATTGCACAACCAAATATTTTGAGATGGCTTACTTCTGGCTTATTTCTAGTGAACATTTCTTCGGGGGTTTTGAATCCAAGTGCATTATGGGATAATCTGTTTTGGACTTAAACTGTTGTTCTTGCTGCTTCATCCCATAAGTGCATTGGAATATCTTGATCGTGAATCATAATCTTTGTTGCTTCCATACTTGTTCTATTCTTTCTTTCTGCTACACCATTTTGTTGAGGATTATAGGGAGTGGTGAGATGCTGTAATATACCAGATATAAAAAGTATGCAGAACGGAAATAAAATGCTAGAAATGGCAGAATAACAACAATATAACCAGAACAATCACCACGATAGCATTGAAATGATATAAGAATAACAACCGAAATAACACTTTGATTCTGAAAGCAATGCTCACGGGCCTCTTCGAGGGGGCAACCTCCAGTTGAGCAGAGATATATTACAATAGTATCCAAGCTTGGGTTCTCATACCCTCGACTCCTATTTATACTAAATATGTCTATCAAAAGAAGCATCTAGAGGAAGATCCTTCTAGAAGTGGAAGCTTTTATTAGGTCTTCTTACATTCGACTTATTCTATTTTATTGCAAGGCCTTATTAATATTGACCTTTATTACATCCGAATATATTGTTCTACCTATGTGCAGGTTAGGACCCTAACATGTCCTCCCCCTTAAAAACAACCTTGTCCTCAAGGCTTGAGATGTGGAAATTGCTGCAGAATGGTAGCTGCTTCCCAAGTGGCATCTGCTGGAGTTGTATCTTTCCACTGGACTAACACTTCCTTGATGGTTCTCTGACGCAGGCGATGCTCATGCTGGTCCAAAACTATTTGTGGCTGTAGCCAAATGGATCATTCTTTGGCTAACTCGGGAAGGTTGGTTTGAATTTGGCACTTAGTTCCAATCACCTTCTTTAAGCATGAAACATGAAAAACATGATGTAGCTTCGAATGACTGGGCAAAGCTAACTGATAGGCTACTTGTCCCACACACTTGAGAAAGGTATAAGGACCATAAAATTTCGGCGCTAGCTTCTAATAATGCTCGACCTTGAGGGAAGTTTTCTTGTAAGGTTGCAGTCGAAGAAACACCTGATCCCCTTCTGCAAATTGACGTTCAGAGTGACCTTGATATGCTTGTTGCTTCATGTGATTCTGTGCCATGACCAAATTCTCTTTGAGGGTACGAAGAATAGCCTCTCGATCTGTAAGTGTTTGGTCAAACGCCTGGACCTTTGAGACACCAGGTAAGTATGAGAGAATTGAAGGTGGCTTCTGTCCATATACCGCTTCAAAAGGAGTCATGCGTGTAGTTGTATGGTATGAAGTGTTGTACCACCATTCAACTAGGGGTAACTATTGAGCCCACTGATTTTTCTTTTCTGAGGTAAAACACCTCAAATATGTTTCTAAACACTTGTTGACAACTTCCATTTGACCATCAGTCTGGGGATGATAAGTTGTGCTGAGATGCAATTGGGTGCCTTGTAGCTTGAACAGTTCTTGCCAAAAATTGCTTGTGAAAGTTAGGTCGTGATCATAAACAATAGAGTGCGGCATGCCATGAATCTTGAAGACCTGATCCATGAAAATTTGAGCCATCGTGGATGCTATAAACGGGTGTTGAAGAGCGCAAAAATGAGCATACTTGGAAAGGCGATCAACA
>JASDQU010682860.1:81356-92505 GCA_032191745.1 Picea mariana
TCCTTTTCATAGATTGATTTGCCCAGATTTCTTTCAGATAGTTGCTTGCTGGTAAAGGCCAAAGGTCGACCCTCTTGCATAAGGACAACACCAATTCCTTTCCATGAGGCATCACATTCCAACACAAAGGTCTTTGTGAAATCAGGAAGGGCCAAGACTGGAGTGGTGCACATGGCCATCTTCAAGGTTTGAAAAGCTTGAGCAACGACTGGACTCCAAGTGAAAGAGTTCTTTTTTAGGAGAGCAGTGAGAGGTGTTGCAATATTTCCATAATTCTTAACAAACTTGCGATAATACCTTGTTAAGCCCAGAAATCCACACAAGATTTTGAGAGTCATTGGGTGAGGCCAGTCTTGCATAGCTTCAATATTTTTAGGATCCACCCTGCTGCCATCCTTTCCAACCAGATGACCCAAGTATTCTACTTCTGAGGCGCCAAAAGCACATTTAGACTGTTTCAGGAAAAGATGGTGCTGAGAGAGTAGATGGAGAACTCNGTCTAGGTTTTTCTATAGATGAGGATATCATCAAAGAAAACTAAGACAAAATGACAGAGAAAAGGATGAAAGACATGATTCATGAGGCTTTGGAAGGTGGAGGGGGCATTACACAAGCCAAAGGGCATGACCAAAAAATCATAGTCACCCTCATGAGTTCTAAAGGCAGTCTTGGGAATGTCTGCTTCTTTCATACGTATCTGGTGGTAGCCCGAATGAAGATCAAGTTTAGTAAAGAATTGGGTGCCACTCAATTCATCCAGGAGGTCATCAATGACAGGAATGGGAAATTTGTCTTTAATGGTAAGTTTGTTGAGGACACGGAATTCAGGACACATTCGCCAAGAAATTTCTTTCTTCAAGACCATGACCACAGGAGAAGAGTAGAGGCTCGTACTAGGGTGGATAACATTTGCATTAAGGAGTTCTTGGACCATTTTCTCAATTTCATTTTTTTGGGAAAAGGGGTGACGATATAGACAGATATTGGGAGGAAGGCTTCCGGGTACAAGGGGAGTGGAATGATCATGAACACCATGGGAATGAGGGAGTCCTTGGGAAGTGGAAAAGACCACTTGATGTTTAGAAAGGATATCTTGGAGGTCTTGCACCACCGAGGGTGTCTCTGTTGCTTGTATGGCATGGAGTTGGGCAATAACACCAAAATGATCTTTTTTTAGCATCTTTTCCATGCGATCGGAACTAATTATCTCAGGTGAATTGACAATGATGCCTTGGAATTTATATTAATGGCCCTCCTGGTCGAATTGCATGGTTAATTCCTTAAAATCCATGAGAATGGGACCCAAATTCCTTAGCCAGTCTGCACCCAACACAATGTCACAATCGCCCATGTCGATAACAAACATATGAGATTTCAAGTGGTAGTCACCAATTTGGAGACACACATTTTCATAATGCCCTCCACATTTAATGGAACCACCATTGGCAATCATGATTTGGAAATTATTGACAGCATAGATGTAGCAATGAGTTTCTTGGGCAATGCGGCGATGAACAAAATTATGGGTGCTTCCACTATCAACTAGCATGATGACCTTCCGATGCTTGATGTAACCGATTAGCTTGAGGGTTTGGGGAGCGGAGAAGCCAGTGAGAGCATTGAGGGAAATGGCCGGTTCTACTTCGGGAGGGTCTGAGGGAGGGGTTATGTCAGTGGTTTTAGGTGACTCAGACACAAGGGGAGTTTCAACATCCTCTTTCGAAATATCCTCAGAGATGGCCATAAAAATATTTTGTTCCTTACACTTGTGGCCCGGGAAATATTTGTCATCACAATTATAACAAAGGCCTTTGAGTTGGCGTTCAACCATTTTAGCCCTGGTCAATTTTTCGATCTTTAGTGGAGCATAGGGAGTAGTGGGATTTACTGGTTTAGGGTGACGGATAAAGGAGGGTTTCCGGTTTTGAGAAGATACAACCTGTTGTGCTTCTTCAACTCTTTTATTAGTCTCCACCCAACTCTGAGGCTGAGCCATGAGGACATGGGCCCGAATATCATCCTTGAGGCCACTGATAAAATAGTCTCAGAAAAAGGCATCAGACATGCCCTCTGTCTGAAAAGCCAAGCGCTCAAAGGCAGCTATAAAGTCTTCCACTATTCCTGATTGTTTCAACTTTGTCAAACAACCCAAATGGTTGGTGTTAGTGTCAAAGAGTTCATAAATCTCTGCCACAAAGTGTGTCCAAGCAATATACCCTTGACGGGAAGTTTTTCTCCATTGCCACCATTGCCAACGTTCTTGATTTAGATGGAGAACACCATACCAGAGTTTAGCTAAGTCATCTGTAATGCTGTATAAAGAGAAATAATGTTCCATTTGGGTTACCCAACCAGTGGGGTCCGAGCCATCAAATTTGATCACATCCACCCATGGAAGGCGTAGGTCACGTTGAAAGTGATGGTGCTGAAAGTTATGGGAATGACAGGAATTTTCACCTTCGGTATGTGGATGTGAGTCAGAGGAAGGGTTATCTGTAGGGATATGAAGCATGGTGCAGAGTGACGAAAAGAAAGGTTCAAGCTGGGTGGTCAGGTCTTGTTTGATTTCCTCCATTGAGGATTGCATGGTTCTATTGATGGAGACAACATTGGCACTGTATTGTTTCACTTCTTGTTGGGTCTCGGTGAGACTAGATAGCAAGGTATTGAAGTGAGCTTCCAAGTCTTGGCTACGGGTATGGGCCATGAGGACAAGGGAACCGAAAAGGGGTGGGTTGGGTCAAAAAATTTGCTGAAAAATGATATGTATGAATGTGATAAGGGCAAAGAGATGAATCCAATGGAATAGGTCTCAAATAATGGTGAAAAAGTTTCCAGACCTTTTTTTTTTTACACCTGCAGAGTTATACTCTGGTCTGAAGAATACTGCAATGATGAAATTCCCAAATGCTTAACCAGGAAGAAATGTGTAGTGATTTGGCAACCTGAACACAGTTGTGCTGCAATAGATCTTGTTTGTTTTAATCTGTTTATGCTTCTATCCCCAAGGGTTAGGTATTCAAGGGTTCTACAGACAAGGGTTTGCCCTGTGCTATAACTCTCTGAGATACGTGTGGGGTCCAACAATAGTACTCGACCCAATATCTCAGGGCACTAACTAAGGAGGATAGACCGTACCCTTAGTCGTACTACCCGACTACCCAGGTACTAGAGAGTATCTTCCCAAGTGCTGTTCTTGGTGGCACTATAGCAGTCAGGCAGTCGATCGATTTATCTAAAGAGGGTTTCAGGTAATCTAGGCCGATCCGTACACAGGTGTTCTCTGATTCACTACCACTCGAAGGGGTACCAACAAGGGTTACAAGGGTGGCCAACAGACGTGCACTTAAGTACCACTTGTATTTCCTACGTGTATGAATCCCTCAACCACGAGTTTATGCGCATAACGACAGAGCTTTGTGGCTTAAAGACGTCGGAATACGTCTCTACCTTGATAAAAAATTTAACCCACACTTTTTGCCGAGGAAAGTGCTATGATACCACTTGTAATATACCAGATATAAAAAGTATGCAGAACAAAAATAAAATGCTAGAAATCGCAGAATAACATCAATATAACCAGAACAATCACCACAATAGCGCTGAAATGATATAATAATAACAACCGAAATAACACTTTGATTATGAAAGAAATGTTCACGGGCCTCTTCGAGGGGGCAACCTCCAGTTGAGCAGAGATCTATTACAATAATATCCAAGCTTGGTTCTCATACCCTCGACTCCTATTTATACTAAATATGTCTATCAAAAGAAGCATCTAGAGGAAGATCATTCTAGAAGTGGAAGCTTCTATTAAGTCTTCTTACATTCGACTTATTCTATTTTATTGCAAGGCCTTATTAATATTGACCTTTATTACATCCAAATATATTGTTCTACCTATGTGCGGTTAGGACCCTGACAACTGCCTCTTAATCACGACATCTCTGCAAAAGATTCCAAATTCATTTGAGGTGTACTCTCCTCCATTATCTGACATGAGTATCTTTATTTTTCTTTCGGAGAGATTTTCTACCAAGGCTTTGAATTCCTTGAACTTTCCGAGTACTTCATCTTTTTATTTCAAGAAATAAACCCAAGTCTTATGAGAGTAATCATCAATAAATGATACATAGTATACATACCCTCTTAGAGAGGTTGATGGCATTGGACTGCATACATCTGAGTGGATGAGTTCCAAGATTCCTTCTGCTTTACTGTCGCTCTTTGGAAAAGGATTATTTATGTTCTTTCCTTGTGCACATCCCTTGCATACACTTTCATGATCAACCTTAAATTATGGTAAACCTGTAACTACCTTGCTTACATATGGTAAGGCTTTGTAGTTGATGTGAGCTAGTCTTCTATGACAAAGTTCACAAGGAATTTTAGTAGAGTGAGTTAAGGCTACATCTAAGTGACCTTTTAACTTGTACAAACCTCCTTCTTCTGTTCTAATAACCACTGCATCTTCTATAGTTTTTCCTTTAGGCTACATAAGAACTTCACCATCTATGAATGAAACCCTGAAACCTTTCTTATCTAGGGTTGAGATTGAAGGTAAGTTCTTTGTCAAACCCGATACATAGAGTACATCCTTCATTCTCATTGGAGTTCCCGAATCTAGTTTGTAGGTGGATTCTCCCATTCCTTTGATAGGGTACTGATAATCATCTCCAAGTGAAACTTTCTGGGGGAAGTCCTTTTCTATAAGGCTAGAGAGAATGTCTTTCTATCATGTAATGTGCTTAGAGGCACCACTATCTATGAGCCAAGTATCCTCTCCAGGTGTCACAGATCCTGAGAGGGAGGAAAACAAAACATAATATTCAATTTCTTCTTTAGTCAACTTCTTGGGTGGCTCATCATCTTCAACTGCATGGACATGATGTATTTTTTTATTTCTCTTCTTCTATTCTTCCTTTCTGGCAGGACAGTTCTTAGCAATGTTTCCCATCTTATCACAATGATAACATTTATAAGAGGAGAAGTGTTTTCCCTTTCTTTGACCCTTATGATATTTCTGAAATCTCTTTGGAGGGTGAGATTCTTTATGAAAATTGGTCTCCTTTTGGAAATGATACCTTTTATTTCCTCCTTTAACATGAGAAGCTAGGGCTTGATATTCATCTCTTAATAGTATGACTTCTCGGTTGGCCACTCTTGCTTCTTCTTGAACACATTCTTCCCATAGATTGTCAAATTGGAGTTTCTCTTTTATTGCACATATAGTTTGGATGAAGGCATCCCATGGTCTTGTGAGACCATTAAGAGTTGTCATTATGAGTTCATATTCATCTAAGTTGTCTCCAATTGCTTCTAACTATTCCTTGAATTGATAAACCCTAGAGAAATAGTCTTGAATTGTTTCTCCCTTCTACATCTTTGTATTCTTGAGTTGGGTTCTCAGATTCATCTTCCGGTTGATGTTATTTCCTTCATACATTCTAGTTAGGGCATCGAACATATCTTTTGGAGTATTCTTAGAAGACACTTGAGGGATCAAGTGGTATTTAATGGAATCTGCAATTATTCTTTTGTCCCTAATCATATCCTTTTTGTACTTCTCTTTGGATGCTTCTTCTTCAAGTTTCGATACATTTTATTTTATGAATTTTGCAAGGTCATTCTCTTCAAGAATGAGTCCAATTCTGTACTTCCAGGAACGAAAATTTTCCACACCTTCTAACTTGTCAACAAGCTTGGTGCTTGTAGACAACTTGACCTGGAGCTAGGAAAATGAACATAAAATGAAAGTGCTTAGAAAATGAATCTGAACTTACCAGGAGATGCGCTAGGCTAAAGGCGAGTTGGATGGAGCTGACTGTTTCAAAAAATTCCAAGTTTTAGCCCTTCAAACTTGACCTGCGTAAATTTGGACTAGTACTTTTGGTATTGGTTCTGGTTTCCTGGTTTTCTAGTACCAACCAAAACTAGGGTTTGACTTTCTGGAGAATCTTGCCACTGGAAAGGTGCGCTCAAGCTGCCAAAAGATGCGCTAGGGTAGGGCGCATTTACCTAGATAGTATTTGGTAAGAAATTACTCTTTAGTAAAAAGCCCTAATTTCCTTGTACAACAATAGTGACGTTTTTAGATACCCATTGAAAGGTGCTCTATTCAGTCAAGCTCCGATACCATGTTAATTTTTAATGTTGTTATTAGGTTATTTTCAATTTTCTCAATGTATTTCCAAAACAACAACATAAAGAGGATCACTGAAAGAAGCACAATCACAAGGTACACATCATTTTATCTTGGGAAACCCTCATGGGGGAGAAAACCCAACAAAAACTTCCTCAATAATAGATTACCAATACAATGCCAAGACTAAGACAAAATCCAAGAATAAACTAGGACTGAACATGCGCCTCTCTTCTCCTTCCTCCTACAATTGCAATTTCTTTCAAAAGATGCGCTCTAGATGAGTGAATGAGTGAATGAACAAGTGAAGTGCCATCCTCACTTATAAATACTTGTTGAGGAGGTGATAGGGTTATGTCTCTTCACTTAGTAAGGCCTACTTCTTCCAAGAGTGGTTAAAACCATTTTATAAACCCTAGGGGCCGACTTTACAAATTCCACTATATAAATATCGTTTGACCAATCCACAAAATGGGATTTGGTCTTATACAAGTCCCATCTTGATCAATTCACAAAAGGGGATTTGATCTATAAAACAATAACTCAAATATAATTATAATATTCTTCGAAGTTACAATATTTCAACATATCTCTCTACATCTCGACCACAAGAATATGTACATCATTTTCATGATCTTGTTTAGGGCTATGAGTGGCACATTTGCAATCTCCATCCAGTAAACCGATAGGCTTTTGAGAACTGATTTTACCAACACGTGCAACCCACCCATTGTCAACCAACGATAACACCAGTTTCCTATTCTTCTTTCAAATTTATGCAACAACCAACGCCATTCCTCTACCCTGTAGTTTGTTGGGTTTAGGAAAAATCTCAGGTACCAGAAGCCTGCATCCAACCCAACAAAGTTAAAGGGAAAAAGAGCTTCATATGAATTTTTTAAGGTTTAAGCTATTGTTAGGTTTCTTTACAATTTACTAGATAACCATAACATAGATAGGATCACTGAGAGAAACACAATCACAAGATACACAACATTTATCCTGTGAAACCCTCATGGGGGAGAAAACCTAGCAAAAACTTCCTTAATATAGATAGCCAATACAACGCGAAGACAATAAACCAAACACTAGAGAATATCCTCCACTGAGCAATGCACATCTCTCTTCCTTTTTCTCCCAACTGCAGCTACCAAACTTGCGCATTGAGTGAGCGAATGAGTGAGTGAACAAATGAGGCACTAACTCCCTTTATTTATACAAACTGGTAGGTGCTGGAAAGGTGTCTCTTTACTGGGCATGGCCGACTTTTCTTCTTAGTGGTTAAAACCACTTGAATTAGCATGGGGGGTGACTTCTCAATTTACATAATATATTTAGGGTTTGACCAATCCACAAAAGGGGATTTGGTCAATTACAATGCTCGACATGATCAATCCACAAAAGGGGATTGATCTAATGAATAATAACTCAATAATAAATATAATACTCTTTGTAGTTACAATATTTCAACACTCCCCCTTAACAAGAAGGGTATTCTACAACATCATCAGGAGAGAGAGAGGGTAGCAACATCAACAGCATCTGGAACACTGACTGGCATATCTATAAATCATCAGAAGTTTTTCTCATCATCCACAATAGGGAGATGGAATGGCATCATCATCATCTGCATCAACATGGATTAGTATAACACTAATACACCATCATCATCAATAACAACAAAAGGATGATACAACATCAACAACAACAACATCACAACACGAAGGCTGGAGCATCATCAACAACAACAACATCACAACACAAAGGCTGGAGCGTCATCAACAACAACAATATCACAACATGAAGGTTGGAGCATCATCAACATCAACACTAGGCTAGAAATCTTCAGCACGAAGCTGACATCTCAACAAAATGAACACAAAGTTGGAAATCTTCAACACAAGGCTGGCATCTCAACAACATCACCATGAAGCTAGAAATCTTCAGCATAAGGATGGCATCACAACAACATCAACACAAAGATAGAAATATTCAACACAAGGCTGACATCACAAAAAAATCGGCACGAAGCTGAAAATCTTCAGCACTAGGCTGGCATAACAACATTAACACGAAGCTAGAACTATTCAGCACTAGGCTGGCATCACAACAACATCAACACAAAGCTGGAAATCTTCAACACTAGGCTGGCATCACAACAACATCAACACGAAGCTAGAAATCTTTAGCAATAGGCTGGCATCACAACTACTCCCCCTTTCGAGGAAGGTCCTTTCGGACTACACCAAGTTTATCTCGAAAGTTCTCAAACTTTAGATGAGATAGAGGCTTGGTCAACGCATCTGCAACCTTTTCATCCGTGCTAACATATTGGAGCTTTATGGCTCCTCTCTGCACCATATCACATATGTAATGATATAAGATCTCTATGTGTTTTGACTTGTCATGGAACACATGTTTCTCTATCATCTTTATGAAACTCTGGTTATCACATAGGATCACAGTTGCTTCCATCTCCAGATCAAATAGATCTGTCAACAACTTTTGAATCCATATGGCTTCACAATTGGCAGAACATGCAACAATGTATTATGCTTCTATCGTGCTGAGAGAAATTCTTGATTGCTTCCTACTATGCCATGAAATCATGGTTGGCCCCAAACTGAAACAACATCCCAAAGTGCTCTTTCTGTCAGAGACACTTCCAACCCAATCTGAGTTAGTATAACCACTCAGTTTGAAGTCATGTTCTCCATTATAGCTGAGACCACAATCTAATGTACCCTTAAGGTACCTCATCACATGTTTTGTAGTAACCAGGTGAACATGTCTGGGCTCTACCAGAAATTGACTCAAGTTGTTCACAACAAAACATATATCTAGCCTGGTGTTCATCAGATACATCAACGATCCGATGATCTATCTGTACAACGTGGCATCAATAAATTCTGATGAAGTGTCAACCAGGAGCTTCAACTTTGTTTCCATGGGTGTATTCATGGGTTTGCACTCCAACATATCAAATCTCTTCAATATTTCAACTGCATACTTCCCTTGGTTAAGGAAGATCTTCTTTGGGCTCTGCTAGACCTCAAGACCTAAGAAATATTGCATTAGGCCAAGGTCTTTCATCTCAAATTATGCAGCGAACTTCTTCTTACAATCGGTGATGAGATTTTCTTCTACAGTTAAGAATAAGTCATCCACATACAACAACAATATAACATGCTCATCATTCATAACCTTGAAGTAAAGGTTAGAATCATCTTTACTTTTGATAAATCCCAAGCTCATCATGAAACAATCAATCCATCCATACCAAGCTCTAGGAGCTTGCTTCAATCCATACAGAGCCTTCTTCAACTTGCAGACATGAGTCTTCCTGTCTTCAACTTCAAACCCTTGAGGTTGTTCTATATACACTTCTTCTTCAATGACACCATTCAAGAAAGTTGTTTTCATGTCCGTCTGGTGTAACTTCCACTTCATCATAGCTGCAAGAGCTATGATGGTTCTGCTTGAAATGTATCTGGCTACAGGAGCAAACATCTCTTCATAGTCAATGCCTTCCTTTTGAGAAAATCCACAAGCAACAAACCTTTCTTTATATTTCTCAATATTTCCATCAGCAACATGTTTTATTTTGAAAAGCCATTTGGAAGATACCACATCCTTGCTCTTTGGTCTGGGAACTATTTCCCATACATCATTATTTATAATGGATTAGTATTCTTTTGTCATGGCATCTGCCCATTCTTTCTTCTGAATAGATTTTTAAAAGCAAGTAGGCTCCTTCTCTAAGAGATCACACATCAAAGCCATATAACTGGAGAATGGCTTGGGTTTCTTGACTTGTCTCATGGTTCCTTCGGGGGCACCATACTTCTCTCAATATTGAATAAGTTCCCTTGCCCAAGCTGGCTTTCTCTTGTGGGAGATCGTCATCTGGGGAGGTTCTTGAGATTCTATTATGTCATTATCTTCTAGAAGCTCCTCATCAGGGGAAGTTATGACTTCCCTCACTAGTTTTGCAACTCTGGGAGCCATAGTTTCTTCTTCATATACTTCTTCAAGCTGAAATATCCTTGATTTCTTGAGTGTTGCATCTTCATCAAAGGTTACATCCCTGTTGATCTCAATATGATGGTAACCTGGTATATAAAATCTGAAGGCCTTGGAGACCTCACAGTACCCAACAAATATTCCCTTCTTTCCTTAAGGGTCCATCTTGGTTCTCTTCTCTTTCAGAATGTGTGTGTACAAATACTGGACAACCAAATATTTTGAGATGGCTTACTTCTGGCTTCTTTCTGGAGAACATCTCTTCATGAGTCTTGAACCCAAGTGCACTATGGGACAATCTGTTTTGTACATATACTGTTGTTTTTGTTGCTTCTACCCATAAGTGCATTGGAAGATTTTGATCATGGATCATAGTCTTCATTGCTTCCATTATAGTTATGTTCTTTCTTTCTACTACACCATTTTGTTGAGGATTGTAGAGAGTGGTGAACTCCCTCTTGATCCCGAAATCTTTGCAAAAGTTTGCAAACTCTTTTGAGGTGTATTCTCCTCCATTATCTGACCTGAGTATCTTGATATTTCTTTCAGAGAGATTCTCTATCAAGGCTTTGAATTCCTTGAATTTACTGAACACTTCATCTTTTGATTTCAAAAAGTAAACCCATGTTTTGCGAGAATAGTCATTAATAAAAGACACATAGTATACGTACCCACTGATGGAGGTTGATGGCATTGGGTCACATACATCTGAGTGAATGAGCTCTAGGATTCCTTCTGCTTTACTTTCTCTCTTCGGGAAAGGGTTCTTGATGTTCTTTCCTTGTGCACATCCGTTGCACACACCTTCATGGTCAACCTTGAATTCTGGTAGACCTGTGACTACCTTGATTACATATGGTAATGCCTTGTAGTTGATGTGAGCTAGTATTCTATGCCAAAGTTCACATGGATTCTCAATGGAATGGGTCAATGTTGCTTCTAAGTGACCCTTTAGCTTATACAAGCCACCTTCTTCTTTTCCAA
>JASDQU010682862.1:21879-35885 GCA_032191745.1 Picea mariana
ATTTCTTTTGTTATTAATATTCCTTTAAATGCCACATGTGAACTCCATATTAAGCATTGAAGGAATTATACATCTCCCTCATAGTAGGAAGTGAAAAGAAGCTACATATGGAATAAGAATTTTTTAGTTTAAACTACTTTATATCTTCCACATTAGAATATTTAGTTTATGACCCACATCAAAATATTTTTTGATTATTAATATTTTTTTTTCAATGTTACTTGTCAATTACATATTGAGCATAAAATTAATTACATATCTCCCCCATACTGAACTACAAAAAGTGTTATAAAAAACACCTTTAGAAACAATAATATTTGTAATGATTTAATACTATGAAAATATATCCTATTATTTGAAATATTTTTTCATCTCCTAAATAGATTTAAACATAGATTTAAACATCTGAATTTTAAAAGCTTTTCATTTATAGTGAACATATTTATATAATTATATAGATTTGAAACACCCAAAATAAGGTGAATATATTTATATCTATTTATATATACAATTAATTTTAAATTTTATGAGTTTTTCAATATTTTTAGATTTAAAGTATGTATATTTTAACAATTTTTTATAATGTTATCTGTGATTCTGGAAATAAATTGTGTATGGAGTTTTTGAAAAGTTTAAGTGAACACTCTAACCATTATGAAAAACTCTTGAAATAATAAGTATAATGGATGGAGTTTCCACTTAAAACTTTTGAATGTCTCAAAAACTAAACACAATTTATTTCCGAAATTAAGATTTATAATTCTATAGTATTGAGAAACCTAAAATTCCAAAGTCAACATTTTTAGAGAAAATATTAGATTTGTATATCTCTATTTATATATAAAATAAATAAATCTTAGAGGGTGAGATCGTTGATTAGGGTTCGATCTAATTATCTGATTACTAAGATTTTATATAATTGACTTATAACATGCGTAACCTATGTTAGAAACGAGAGGCATCTCGCATCCCACTAGCAGTTCCTGCATCATAGATCGTACTCCAATAGCTGTCACGTACTCCGACAGCTGTCAAGGTACCTGAGGCAAAACCTATTAGAGACGCGAAGAATCGAGTAAGTGAAATCTTCGAGTGGATTTAGCGACCCTACGTACTTTTAGTCCACCCACCACCAATACTTTTATTCCGGATGCTTCTGATGGGGCATCCACAAATAATGATTTTTATTGGCTTAATGGTTGCTATCAAAACAAAAGCTAAATACGCCTAGGCTCCACACGAATATTTCGTTTCATTTTTTTCACGAATATTAGTTTTGTCCACTATTCAGAGCCGAGCCGGTGCTCAGCTGCACTGTTATAAGCACTATTCGACCAAATATCGTACTGGACTACGGTGTTATGCCTTGTAGATTTACAGATAAATATGATGCACTCGGATCTGTTTATGAAAGGCATTTCGGTGAGAAGAGCAGTGCAGGAGGAATGTCAAATATCAGCGCAGAAAGCAGCCATTTATCAGTATGGAAGTCTCCAGTTCCCTATCTCTTGATTGGAGTGGGTGCCATGCTCCTTCTCATAGGATGTGCTGTGATTATTCTCGCCTGCTCCTACTTCAACAAGTCCTGCGGCGATTCGGAACAACAAGAAAGTAATGGAACAAACCCTCATAATGTCGAGCATGCTTATGGTGGGAAGAATGAAACGACAGACGATATGTCACACCTTTCAGATGATAACAACGACCTGAAAGTGATTGTGATTATGGCGGGGGATGAGACGCCAACCTATATTGCTAAACCGACGTCCCTGGCTGCTGAGGCTTAACATCCACATGAGCGCAGACATAGCGTTGAGCTTCTCAGTTTTTTTGATACTGTAGATCTGTCAGGTGAGGTAAAAAACAATATAATTTGGAATATAGAACTGTAAGATAAGTTGAGTTTCATGACTGTTTATATAAAGATATCGGCTGGGGAATTGCAGCTTTCTCTTCATCACCCTGAATCTGTAAAGAGAGGAGGGCATATACACTAGTCTCTGGTTTTTCATAGGTAAATTAGTTTAACCCTGTCAGTCTATCTTCAGTCTCGTCGTATCGACGGCCTGTTGGAGACTTGTAATAATGACGTATATGACATATCATACTAAGAATTATTGCAGGGAACCCTACCTGTAATTCCTCAAGTTTCTTGTGTACTTCCTTAAGTTTCTTGTATATTGCTTGCAATTCCATATGTTATAACCTAAAATGGCCAACATTTACTAAATTGTATCGCATAAGTTGAGCTCACAAGAGAGCGTTGGTTCGGAGCTACCGTGCCTTTGTCCGTATATATATTCTTTATACACTTATAACGTCAAGGTATACATATTATCCTCTAATGTCATTTCATCATCGCTAACTGATATGTAACCAGTATAAATTTTCTTTCAATGTTTCACCTTTTCAGTTTTTTTTGGTTAAACACTTTTCACTTTCAGGTGATGTTTAACCTTTGCAGTTAAACATTTTTTCAGTTTCAGGTGAGGTTTAACATTTTCAGTTTTTTGCGTTAAACATTTTTTCTTCCAGTATTTTTTTGTGTTAAACATTTTTCAGTTTCAAGTTAGTTAGGTTTAACTTTTTCAGTTTTTTTTATGTTAAATATCTTTTTTTTTTTCAATTTTATAACGAATTAGTATTTAATTAAAAAACCTTAATCCAAGAACATTTAAATCGTCAAAGACATTTCGGATCATCTGAAATATCCTACAAACTAAACCCTTCAAAACCAATTACACTAACTAACCAAATACTGATGATTAAACATTGAAATGTTATTTTGTTTTTATTAAAAGAGATCTATCTAACATTCAATTTTAGGGCTTTGAAGGCTACCAACAACTACTGTTGGTAGCATAATATTGGTATACCGGATATAGACACCTTGAAGGAGAAGACGGGATGAAGATTTGAATCGCCTATCAAACAAGCTTGAACGCTATAAGTCCTTTTATGCATCATGTAAATTAGAATCCTTTCACAAGACGGACGAATGTATGGATTCTTTTGCATAATCTTGAAAATAATTTTTAATAAGTTTCTCTTAATTTGATTTAATTAACTTAGGTTGAGATATTTATGATAATTTAATTAAATCAATTCATTATAATCATAATTTTAATAATTGTTTTTTCAATTTGTTTGTTACTAGGGACTAACTTGTAGTCTAAGAAACACCTAAAAATAAGGGATTTGTAAAGTTGTGAATTTCACAAGGAGGGAAATGAATGGAAAGTCCTAGAGAATGGAAAAATGGTATATACAAAGCACATAGCTTAGTGTGTTGGGAAAATGATTGTTTGTTGTTATGAGCACATATGGTGTTAGGAAAATGATTTTCTGAATTGTTTAGAGAGACAGTGGCTCAAGAGTGATGCTCAATTTTCCCTTATGGAATCATGGTTTGGCTAGGGGGTGATCAACACAAGTAACCGTGGTTATTCTCTGTCTATGGTTGAGTGGAATGTGGATGTTCCATTTGTTTTCATATATATCTTTATTTACTCTTCATTTCTGTAGGATTGTTGCAATAACATGTAGCTACATAATTTGATGCATTGTATTTAACCAAATACCTTTATGTAAATTATAGATTTTCATATAGCTATAAAGTATTGATCTATATAAAGATGTGATTCAATGTTACGAAGGCTTTAGTGATTAGTATACAAAGACATAATTAGATATATATTAGGGTTTGTGTTGTATATATTTCAGTAGTTTAAATCAATTACAATTTATTAAAATTAATTTTAATTTATTAAAATCTAAAAAAATTAATCAATATAAAATTGATTAGTTTGTTTTATAATTTTATTATAAAATTGATTTGCTTATTTTATAATTTTATTATATAATTTTGATGAGTTTATAATTTAAAAAACTTCATATTTTTAAAATATTTGAAATTGAGATTTAATATAGATATTATTATAAAAAATGTTTTTAGCATTATATAGATGGAAATTTCTTTAATTTTAAAGGGTTAAAGAGTTTTAGGAACTACATTCACTTTGTTTCACTATGGAGTTCACTGTATTTCATTCTTATTTAAATAATAATATTAATTCTTTTAAGTAGATAAAAGAAAAAATATATGTTTATTTTAATACACTCTTTACAACATTTTTTTTTTCTTTAATATAGTATGATTTCTCCCTAGATTTTAATGTGATTCTGTTTCTAATGATATGAATATTGCATTTTGCAAGGCACCTTATTTTTCTATTTTCCAATAATTTATCACAAACATCTTTTTATGATGGCTTGACAATTTTAAGAAGCTTTTTATATTCCATCTTAATTGTCTTTTACTTGTACAATTTTTCAAATTTAGGGAGAAATTGTACATACTACAATTTCTCCCTAAATTTTAATGTGATTTTATTTTTAATGATATGAATATTTTGCAAGATAACTTATTTTTCTATTTTTCAATAATTTATAACAATTTTAAGAAGTTTCTTATATTCCATCTTAATTGTCTTTTTACTTGTACAATTTTTCAAATTTAGAGAAAAATTGTACATACTACAATTTCTCCCTAAATTTTAATGTGATTCTGTTTTTAATGATATGAATATTTTGCAAGACACTGTATTTTTCTATTTTTCAATAATTTAACAGGATTTAACATCTTTTTGTGATGACTTCAAAATTTTAAGAAGCTTCGTATATTCCATCTTAATTAACTATTAACTTCTACTTATACATTAAATATTTACTCATAATTATATTCTCAATTAAAAAAAAACATTTATAAATAAAATAAAATAAAACATATTACTTTTACTTTTAAAATTAGAAATCACAATACATTTATCAATTTATTATTAAAAAAAAAAAACTCATAATTTGAAATTATTTATTATGACCAATTTAATTAATACATATTTAAATATTATAAATTTTCAAAATCTAAAATTACGCTCATGTGTACTTAGTTTTGGTTAAAGGAGTGTACAACAAAATATGCCATCGCATTACAAATCCCAATGAATATACAAATGTCAACAATGCAAGCTAACGCATCTTAACAACTAAAATATAAGGTCTGCATGTTGGTATTGAAACACAAAAAAATCAGTCCCCTCAAACAGTAGTGCGACAAGGATAAATGTATTATGACATCTATAATGCAAGCATTCAAAATAAAGTATCATGCTCAATGGAACTAACACGTAAGTTTCTTCTCTTCAAGCACAAAGCCACACGTCCTAGATTCCGTTTTCAAGCATCGAATTTTTATGGTATATATTTTTACAAGCATCTAACCCACTACTAACTATTTCAAACATCAAATCCACTTACATCTTCAAAAAAAACCGAAGTACGTTGATAAATATCAATCATTTAAATAAACGCAACATATAAATAGAATATCTAATCTATGCCAGCATTGTGAAAATTTTCATAACTGAGAAGTAAAACAATTCAATATATTAAAATATTAAAGGAAAATCACTAAATTCTGTGATATTCCATATAATTATAAATTAATAAAATAAATAAAATACTTTTATTTATAACCAAAAATAATAAAATAAATAAATTATTTTTATTTATATCCATGGTTATAGGATTTCTGAAACTAGAATTAAAAAAAGCCTTTATATGTATGGCCATGATGTGGACGTGTAACWTACATTAAGCTCTTTTTTTTACACTATTAAATTTTGGTACAAATTTTGTCTTATTCCATATATTACATTAATAAAATGAATAAAATATTTTTATTTATAACCAAAAATAATAAAATAAATAAAATATTTTTATTTATATCCATGGTTATAGGATTTCTGAAACTAGAATTAAAAAAAAGCATTTATATTTATGACCATGATGTGGACGTGTAACTTACAATAAGCTCTCTTTTTTTACACTATTAAACTTTGGTACAAATTTTAATGTCAATAGTAATGTTATAATTATTGAAATACTATAGTAATGTAGTAATTATTGAAATAACATAGTAATTAATTATTTTTAAACCATTTGTTAATGTGTCATTTTTCCAACTTCCATACAGCAATATGCGACGTTCTATGGCTTGAGCTTTGTAATTTTTTTTTTTTTAAGGATTGTTCAATTATGTAACATGTGGCTGAGCATTATATCATCTTGGCTTAGTTGTATAGCTATTTATAAAATATTCCTTTCAACTTTCAAATTCACATTTTGGTTTTTTGCATTAATTTATAAAAGTTTTGAAACAACACATGCATAAATTATTGTCAATTTGTTATATTTAAGAAAACATATCATCTTTTTTAAAACTTCATAAAAATATTAAAAATTTAATCAAGTTACTTAATTAGTTACTTAATTGTAATTAGATTTAACTTTTGTAATAAAATAAAATGAAGAATGAAGAATAATAAGAAATATTAAAGAGAAAAAGGATAAGTATCAAGAGATAAGGATTGAAAGAAAACATGTGGAA
Organism: Picea mariana; assembly: GCA_032191745.1. Classification (NCBI taxonomy): domain Eukaryota; kingdom Viridiplantae; phylum Streptophyta; class Pinopsida; order Pinales; family Pinaceae; genus Picea; species Picea mariana. The sequence goes on from JASDQU010682862.1 coordinate 28,328, forward strand.
TTCATTTTCAATTTGTTATAGTCAAGAAAACATATCATCTAGACTTTGGAAAAATCCTTAGAAATATTAAAAATCCAATCAAGTTACTCAATTGTAATCAAATTTAGCTCCTAAATTAAAATTCAACTGTAATTTTGAATTCTCTACTAGTGCACTTCTACTTACTGACCTGAAAAAACTCCCTTTATGTTAATGGGGGTGATATAGTTTTCTCCCTCCCTTATTCCCCATGTAGGTAGCTAACATATGTTTCAACTTTATTGCAGCATAAGGATCATTTAACAATCTCAAACAAAAATGCAAGAAAGTACTTACATGGTCTTCAATATCTCCCTCAGGACCTAAGTCGCACATTTCTTCTCCGTGTGTTGCATGCTTCAAATCCTCAAGATGATGTTCGCCAATTTCCCTTTTGTCAACACATCATATCTCTTCTTTTCTGTGTACTTCTTCCAATGGCCTCTTCGTCATGCATTGTATTTCTTCGCGCACATGAGCTTCCTCAAACAAGTTGCATCACATCTTGAAAATCTTCATGAGTGACTGCCTCTTCTAGCGATCTCTGTATCGCATGTAGGGCTTCTTCCTGAATCTAGGCCTCCTCAATTGACCTTTAAGTCAGAGACTCCAACTCCTATGATGCTCTTTCTTCTTTGATGGCCTTTTGTGCATCGCCCATAAACTGTAATTGCTTATGCTACGCAACATCAAACTTAGTAGGGCCTTGCGCAACCCTCCTGATCTTCCCCTGTCGCCTTTGATAAATTGTTTGATTCTTTCCATCTAAATGTTTCACTTATGCACAACCTTGGATAAGTAAGAATCAAACAATGTAAACAATTCATCATTGGCCCTTTTGATAGCCTTTCTAATTGTGAGCATTGAATCATGTTCAAACAAGTAATCTTCCCCATCCATGTTGGGACCATGCATGGAATCCTACTAACCAATGGTTTTTAAAGTTTATTATAACAATAATTAAAAAGAAATTAGTAAAAGTAAAGAGGTCGAAGATATAATTAATAATCACTTGTACCAACCATAGTACTTATGAACATACTACCACAATATTCAAAACAATCTTAATTAGAGTAAAAGAAACATGAGATATTAGAATTTTCAAGATAATAAAATAAAAATATCAATTTGTTAGATACAAAAATAGCCCCATGATAGTAGAACTTTTTTTTATCAAATTTAAATCATAATTTAGCAACAATGCCTCCTCTATAGCTATTATCTTTATTGCACAAACTGCTATCCAATTTCCATCACCCCTTCAAATATGAAATTGGGTGTCTCTTTCATTTTCCCAAGTCATGTACAATTCATAAACGTTGCAATATTTTCTGAATATTTTTGCCTCCCATCAATATAGATAGTCACTCCTTTATTTGAATGGTGTATTTTTTTTTGGATATAATTTGTAGAAAATATATTTTTTTATTACATAAATTTCCACTACATATGTAGTGATGAATTTTTTGTCTTTTCTTTTTCCTACTTGCACACATTAATCCCCTTTGCATCCTCTAAATTATTCAAAAAATATATTTTTTGACAAGTACGTGCCCTAATAGCTATGCAAGATAGGTATACCAATGTTTCTCCATCCCTAATGTTGATTCACATCCTCATACATGGAAACTTCTATTTCCATCCTTTTCCATGTTTCACATATATGTCCAAGATGTTTCTCTTTACTTTCTTTGGGTTTGCATAAGGATTGGACCTGGAGGTGAAACTTATAGTTAATGGCTTGGGTGAAGGGACCTAGAGTTTGTTCTAGGAGCACTGTAAGACTAGATGTAGATGATAACAACCTATATTATGTTGTCAAATCATAGAGATACCTCTTTCACATGAAATATGTGTGTTGTTACAATATGATGATCATGTTTGAATATCGTATTTATTAGAACAATAATTGTTGCAATTATCTTTGTTTTCGATCATTTTCATAAATGCTAATTATGATATAACTATTGTACTTTGTAGTTTTCTATTTGAGTGTTTTGCAGGTTGGAAAATAAATAGTTTGGAAGGAACACAAGAGGTTTTCAAGCACATGATCTTCATCATATGTAGGATAGTTGGTATGTTTCTTTTTCCTTGTTACTAGTAGTTAGTTGATTGATCACATTACTTACAAATATTTGATTGCATTTCTGGGGATTTGATTTTATCTTTAAACGGTGAGTGCTCTATTGTGGTTTTAACCCATATCCATAGAGAATTTTTCCCATAATAGAACTAGTGACCATACTGGGTATTTATCTCCTTTGTGGGTTAGTTTTTAAGTTATTTCTTTTTTTTTTCCTTTTTTTTTCCTTTTCTATTGTTGAGTTTGTAGTTTAAAAAATTTTGAGTCTTTTTTGAACCTTGACAAGCCTTCTAGCTTTCAATTTCAATATTTTTTGGAATTTTTAGGGTTATATGTGCACTTTGTTGTGCAAATATTTGCATAGATACCCACTTTTTCTTTGAGATAGTTGTGTACATACATGTTATGCCTTATATAGAGTCACATATATCTAGTAAGTAATAGGTTTTTACTCTTCTCAACATTTTTGGGGTATTTGTCTTGGATTTTTGGGATTTTTCTAAGTGATCTCACTCTGTTTTGCCTATTATTAGTCACATAAGCCTTATAAGTTAGAGTTTTTTTACAAGGAAAAAAAAAAGAATTAGTTTATTTATTTTTGTGCTTCAAGATTGTATGAGTAATACGAAAGTTCACTTATTGGAATTTTATGTCTGGATTTGTTTTCTTGACTCTCCTAAAATTCTAAATAACTCTAGTTTATTTGTCTTTGTCCCTTGGCTTTACTTCTCCTTGTTTTGCATTGAAATAAATAATTACTTTATTTTTCCATTTTCCATTTTGTTTTAAAAAAAACAAGAAAACAAAATACAAAATAGAAAGTTTGCTTTCTTCTTACCTCTTTCAATATTTACCATTTTCTATGGCTAAAAAGAAAAATTATTTATAATCATACTTTCTTCTTTTGCATATATTGATTTCATAAGCTTGCTTGTATTATTGAAAACTTTGAATTTTCATAACTTTTGGTCATAGTTTAGTTGAAAAGGAAATTTTAGGTTTGCTTGTTTTTGGATAGTTGCATTACATTCAAAAGTTGCAATACACTCAAAAGTTGCATTAAAGTTTGCATTGCATCGTAAATAAAATTTGAATTAATTGCCTTACATTGAAAAGTTAAAAAGTTTTCATTTTGAAGCATTCCTTAATACTAGTTTTCCATTGAAGAATAAGCTTGTTATTTTTTACAAAAGTGTTCTTAAGTGCTTCATTTTATATTGAGTCTCAAAACACCCTTAAGCTTTATGTCTGTAAACCTTTGAGTAAATAACATCTTTAAAATTAACAAACAATTTAAAAGAAATTACACTTTTGTTTGGAGGGTAAACAAACTAGTCTTGATTTAGGGCCTTGGATTAGGATTAGAGAGATAATTATCCACGTTCATCAAACAAACATAGGAGTCTCATATAGGGATAGAGAAATACAATTGTTGCATAGTTCTAGCTGGGAAACTCCTATAGCATATGCACCAAACATGAGGTCATGTGAGGAAGAATCAATGAGATAACCCCTTTGATCATTAACCAAGCATAGTGTAGAGATCATATATAAGGGTTTCTCTAGTGCCTTTACCTCCATCAGAGGCATTGTTTTCAAAGCTTCGATATTTTCTACCTTGCACACATGTTTAGTCTCGAGTGTCGATTGTTCCCTCAAATTTCGATTGCCAATTGGTATCTATAATTTATTTTCCTAAGTATCTCATAGGCGACTACAGTGGGTTTTGCCATAGTAATTAGGGAAGATATAGTATCATGTTATCAATACTCCTAGAGGGTGCCCCATGAAGCGAGGGTTACTTGCACCGAGTAGTGCTCATAAGTGGAAGTCGGGGTAATCGCTTCTCACTCCTTTGTTCTCTAGTCATGGGAGTTAATCAACCCATTCCATTGTCCATAAGGTATTTTACCCAACTTCTTTATTATTGTACTCTCGAGACCTAATCCACCCGAGATGGTGTATTGAAAAACAATTTTTCATGTGTTGAAACTAGAATTAAAAAAAGCATTTATATGTGTGGCCATGATGTGGATGTGTAACTGACAATAAGCTTTTTTTTACACTATTAAATTTTGGTACAAATTTTAATGTCGATAGTAATGTTATAACTATTGAAATAACATAGCAAGTGATTATTTTTAAACCATTTGTTAATGTGTCATTTTTCCAACTTCCATACAACGATATGTGATGTTCTATGCCTTGAGCTTTGTAAAAAAAATTTAGGATCATCCAATTATGTAACATGTTGCTGAAAATTATATCATCTTGGCTTAGTTATATAGCTATCTATAAAATATTCCTTTCTACTTTCAAATTCACGTTTTGGTTTTCTGCATTAACTTATAAAAGTTTTGAAACACCTGCATAATTTATTGTCAATTTGTTATATTCAAGAAAACATATAATTTTTTTTTAACTTTGTAAAAATTTATAGAAATATTAAAAATTCAATCAAGTTACTTAATTGTAATTAAATTTAGTTCCTGTAATAAAATAAAATGAAGAATGAAGAATAATAAGGATGAAGAATGAAGAATAATAAGGAATATTAAAGGGAAAAACGATAAGTATCAACATAAGGATTGAAAGAGCACATGCGGAATTCATTTTTCAGTTTGTTATAGTCAAGAAAACATATCATCTAGACTTTGGAAAAATCCATAGAAATATTAAAAATGCAATCAAGTTACTTAACTGTAATTACATTTAGCTCCTGTATTAAAATGAAGAATAATAAGGAATATTCAGTGCAGGAAATGATAAGTATCAAAATAAGGAATGCTAAAATGTGTCATAATATCAATAATTTTATTAAGTCTTTTATTTCTTAAAAGAACAAAAATATTCAAGACATTGTTTGAGAAGAAAATTTAGAAATAGGAAAATAAGCTACATATAATTTAACCTCTATAGTCATCAACGCAATATAAAATGAATGTAATAGTTTCAGATTCTTTGGTTTTGTAACTATTTGAATGCAAGTTCAAATTTGGTTTTGCATAGTTGTAGTAAATTATAAAAATTCTAAAATAACATATCTACAGTTCTTAATAGTCATGATAAATTCAAATAACATATGATATACTCTAATAGTCATGATAAGTTCAAATAACATATCATATATTTTTAGACTTGGAAGAAAAACCCAATAAAATATGACAAATATAATGAAGTTACCTCATTACAATCAGTATTATTTTTTAATAATCATGATGAGTCTAAATAACATATGATATATTCTTAGACTTGGAAAAAATACCTATAAAAATATCACAAATATAATGAAGTTACCTCATTACAATATCTAGTCCATGCCAAAAAAAAAAATGGATGATAATATGACAATATTAGTGGGAAAATTGACTAATTAGAAAGATAATTAATATCCAAAAAAGTGTTTAAATATTCAATAATATCATGAATCATTTTCTCTCTTTAAGGAACAAAAACATTCAAGAATTTTTTTATACAAAAAATAAGAAATAGCAAAATAAATCAATTCTATATATTTTGTCTTCAATCCATAGCCATCTATAGAATACTCCTTTATTCCTTTAAGTTCACATTCACTGATCTTTCAAAATTTTTGAAACAACACATCTATAATTAATAATAAGTTTTTAAGAATCAAGAAAATTTTAGAAAACATAGTATTACTTCCTAAATTTGGAAGAAAACTATAAAAATCTCATAATTGATATGAAATTATCTAACCTATAAAAATATCATAATTGATATGAAGTTATCTTATTATCATAATTGATATGAAGTTATCTTATTGTAATCAATTCCAATCCATGTAGCAAAAATGGAGGATTTAAAGAATATTTATAAGAATTATATTCTTCAAATAATTGTGTCAACGCTTCTTTTCTTAAAGGAACAAAAGTATTAAAGAAAAGGTTTGGTAACAAAAAAATAAGTAATAGGACAAGAATCCACACAAAACCCAAATTCTCTAATTGTCAATGCAGAAAAAAAAAATCCTTATGATACTTTAGGATTGTCAATTTTGTAGCATGTAGATTAGTTTTGTAGCATGCTTCTTAGTTCTGTAACTCTCTATAGAATAATATTTTACACCTTTAGGTTTACATCAAATTTTTTAGTACCTCTAGAAACCTGTAAAAATTTTGAAATAGAACATCTACAATTAATTTTTAGTTATTAGAAAGGTGGAGAACAGTCTGGAAATATCCAAATGCAATGACTACAAAGGGCTCAAAAATGTATAAATAAATAATGATAAGCTATGTGTTTAACCACATGTAAGATCTTATCAATAATATTTAAAGTAGAACATGTCAAAATACATACTCAGGTTTCTCTTCATTTAAAAAAAATATAATCTCTATTCAACAATGTCAATCAACCAAATGAACATGGAAGTGCATCTAGCCTATGTCCCCCTCATATCACTTTGAATTCCCCATACTCTATCTATCTAATGGAAAATAATTGGAAATAACTTAATATCATAAAACATAGCACATGACATAAAATGTAGTGAAACATAATCATAATGAAAAAATCAAATATTAATAAAAATGATCATTGCAATATAGCAAGTCTTACCAAAATTGTTGTTTTATAGATAATGTCTCCTAAGATATCTAATCATCTTTTGTGTTTCTTACTTAGAAATAACTTGTTAAGTTGTGGTGCATGGTTACTACCATCATAAATATCACAAATAGACTCATGTGATATCAAATAATCCTAAAAAATAAACCATTTTTTTTTGTTATGCATAAGAGGAAATCAAAATGAAAAAATTAATATGATAAATAAATTTTCTCCCTCCCTTTTCCTCTCTTCATCTTCTTCCCTTCTATATTCACCTCTAATTTCTCTAGTCAATCTATAGGGTAGATCCTAGATTAGTTTTCTAAACATAGATGGATGGATGACCAAACAAAACTTGGTCTACCCATCAACTCCCAGGATTTATTTCACAAAATGTTCACATCAAAACCAAGATCCAATATGACTCCATCCATTTCATAACACCCAAGTTCAACTGTAATTTTGAATTCTCTACTAGTGCACTTCTACTTACTGACCTGACACAACTCCCTTTATGTTAACGGGGGTGATATAGTTTTCTCCCTCCCTTATTCCCCATGTAGGTAGCTAACATATGTTTCAAATTTCTTCCAGCATAAGGATCATTTAACAATCTCAAACAAAAATGCAAAGTAGTTACATGGTATTCAAAATCTCTCTCAGGACCCAAGTCAGACATTGCTTCTCTATGTGTTGCATGCTTCAAATCCTCAAGACGATGTTCGTCAATTTCCCTTTTGTAAGCACATCATATTTCTTCCTTTCTGTGTACTTCTTCCAATGACCTATTCGTCATGTGTTGCATTTCTTTGCGCACATGAGATTCCTCAAACATGTTGCATCACATCTTGAAACTCTTCATGAGTGCCTGATCTATGCATC
>JASDQU010682864.1:0-23645 GCA_032191745.1 Picea mariana
GTATATGTCCTCGGTGGTGGGCGTCAAAGATTGCCCCTCGATCATAAAGGCCTCGGCATCAGGATGCCAGTAGTCAACCAAGGCATTCAGCAGCCTTGGTTGTGCGCGCATGAACAGACATAGAAAAAACTTGACAAGACCACACTATGTCAGCGCGGCCATCACATTTGGATCAGTAGCTACTACCTCATTGGCAGCCTCATGCTCTCTCTCTCTCCAGTGCACGTACATCCTGCAAAACCACAAAGAAAAAAAAGAGAGATCAACAACTTGCCACTTCACTTTTTGGTTGCGCCGAGGGTAACCCGCGGGCTGTCGAGGCGACAGTCGCGGGTACCCGCGCACACGTGTGACTCTACGCGCGCGTACCCGCGGGCTGTCTCTGGACAGCCTGCGGATTTCTAGGGCCGCCCCCTTTAAGGGTGACGGCCACCCCCCAACACACTCAAAAATGATAAAAGAAGTATTGAAATGCAAGATGAGGGAGTTTGTACTTACTTGGTCTGAGCGGAAGTCTGTTTGGTCCACTATAGCTCCCGAAATCACGATCTGTAGCAAAGGGGGTCTTTTGGCTCCAGAGTCAATTTCCAAATCAACAATGGTGATAATGAGCTGCCAGCTTCTATTTATAGACTTTTTGGCCTCTTTTTGTCACCCTTTTGGCCCCTTTTATCAGTTTCTTTATACCAAAAACCATTTTGGCTGGTTTTGGAGTGATATGGAAGGGATTTGATCAGGTATCGGGACGATTTTTTATTGAGTTTCAAAAAATAAAAAAAAATACACATAAGGGCAGTCCATAAATTTTTTTTCCAAAATCAACCTGAGCATATAGGGTAGGATTTCATCCCCACTGTTGCATCTCGTTGCCTTTTGTTTTTCAAATATAGGATCGACCCCACCCAGTTGTGATGCGGAATCGTCATTTCTGCTCTAGAAGCATTGCAACTTGGTGGTAGAGATTACTAAAACATGGATGCCCTAGGTAGTTCCTGGTTGCATTATGGTGTCCATTCCGTTTCTGACAACATAGTAGGCTTGGGAGTTCGTATAATCTTTCCTGAATATGAGTTTGAGGCTCATTTGCATGGGTCTTTTTCACTCTTTGTCTTACCCTCCGGACTCCCAAAACACATAACAGGTCTCCTTTTAATCCCTTTTCAGACCCTTTAAGCATGAAAAGATTGTCGAGCGATCTTGTGACCTGTCACGCTCGTTAAATTGAAATTTGAAGTCACGTCTGTCCAGCGGTAGTTTACCCCTTTTTCAGTCCGGACGGTCAACTGTACGAATAAAGGAGCGCTCTATTGAATTTCCATTCTTTAGAAGAGTATCCTCAGGTATAATTTTATTCCTTTTCGGGCATGAGAGACTAAATCTACGAAAAATAAACCCCCCCAGAGTCCATAGTTAAGCTCTTTTCAGACTCCCTAAAATTGAAAAGATTGCCGAGTGACCTTATTCTTTCACACTCGTTAAACGGTCCAGAAGAACATTCCTGACGGAGTCCATAGTTAAGCTTTTTTCAGACTCCTTAAAATTGAAAAAATGGCCGAGTGATCTTGTCTTTCTCACACTCGTTAAAATGGTTTTGAATTGACGTCTAGTCGGTGCTAGTTTACCCCTTTTTCAAACCAACTAGACTATTGACGAAAAATGTATCCCAATGGAGTTTCCTTTTATGCTTTTTCAGACTTTCTAAATATGAAAAATCACCGAGCTTTCCTTCTCTGGGCTCGTTAAAATTACATCGAAGGACGTTACCATTGTGTGTTCTATCAACCGCATTTGCATCCTTTACCTTTCAGCCTAGTAACAGTTTGCCTTTGCATCTTAACACCTTTGGCCACTGGAGGATTTTTCCCGAGTATCATGCTCGTTCCTCCACTGTAGCATAATATTCTTTTATTCTTTTTCAAAATATTCAAAAAGAACAAAAAAAAATCAAATATACCCCAAAAAGAGGATGGGAAAAGTATTTTCTTTATTGGCAGCATTATGAGTCTCCCTTGGATAAAGCACATCTGTCCGTTTGATTCATCATACTTTGGGATGTAGTACGACCTTAAGAATCTTTGCTCACTATATTGAGTTGTGTCCTCCACCATTTGGTTACTCTTCCAAACATATGGAGAGTTTGCGTTGCCTCCTGCTTCGTAGACTTATGATTAACAGATATGCTGCCTGATTCTTGTCACTTGTCGTGCTATTGTCCAAGGGAAGTTTGCTACTTAGCCTGAGTCAGCCACTCTGCAATATGTCTCTTGTCCGCATACCCAGCCATCCTGAACGTCCAATCAAGTCCTTGTTCGAAATCACTAAAGCCTTCAGTCCGATCATCAAGATTATCAAGTTCGTAACCGATGAGTCGTCGAAGACCTCTGGGTAGTACAGTCGTACACTCATATTACACTCCTACCTGATTCGGAAGATTTTGAAGTTGTTGCTCGAGCTCTGAAGTACAGCCATTAGGCCAAGACAGCTTCTGAGAGATGGATACTTCCTATGTATATCTTTCTGATTTCGAGATGTAGCTCCACTGTGTATTGTTCGCGGCTACTCTTTATAGTNGTTCTATTTTATCTCGAGCATGGGTATGCCCGCCTCGGTGAGACATTTGATATTTTTTTCAGACGAAACTTCCCGATTCCTGATTCCTGGGCTCCCTCATTCAGCACATCAGTACAGATTGGTAAATAATTGGTAATGTATTTCGGCCATCAGATGCTCTTCTGACCTCACACATTAGGGGGCATCTGTTATAACCCTAAAATGCACCACACAGGTTTACCTAGCATCAGGCCAACTCATGCCTCTTCCTTGCCAAAGCCATACTAAATAAAACCTTGAAAAACCACTTAAAACAAGCAACCCGCGCCCTACCAGTTCACTGGGCATGGGGGACCCGCTTTCTGACCTTCTACTGCACGCGGGTACCCGCGGGATAACCCACTACAGCCCGCGGTTACCTAACAAAGCAAAAAATCAGGGAAGTTTTCGCTGAGACACGAAGCTTTTTGTCAGTTAACTAGAACTCCCAGCCATGCATGGCCGAGAGTTCACCTAAAACCCTAGCTCCTCCTAGCCTATAAAAGGAGGGGTAGGGGTACTATTCAAGGAGGAAAAATCATAGCAAAGAAACTCTTCCAAATTGCCAAGTCAGTTTTGTCCCAACCCTTTAGCCTTGCCTCAAGCTTTAGGAGAAATTCAAGAAGCAGTAGTTGGAGGACAAAAGAAGAGGAGGAGCCCAGGATCAGGATCGAGAAACGGTGGCCGATCTCAGAAATCATTGTAAGTTGATTCATATTGAGATTAATGAAAAAGATACTTTTCCCGTCCCAAATACATGAGTCTTATCTATGTTATCTGATTTGTGTTTAATCTCTAACCCCCTAGTAGATCAATAGCATGCATGTGTAGTTTTGTCTTGATTGCAGAAAAGCTTTGTGGAAGGAGCAGCAGCAGCAAGAAGATAAAGGCTCAACGAAGGATCTACTTCAACCGTCGATAAAAAGGTTAGTTGATTCTTCCCATGTTTGCATGAGAAAAGGGGTTGAGATTTCGGGTAGAAGGTTAAAAGTTAAGTCGTGAGGGTCATGATCTATGTACAAGTTTAGAACCCTAGCTTGTTAGTCCGTAGGGTAGAATACCCCACAACAATAGATAACTGTTGCAATTATTTTTTCAATTGCTCAGCGAGCTTGGCTTGTGCTGAACCGACAATACCATTGGCATGTAGTCTAGCTCTCTGTCTAGTTTTATCCAGTATCGATCGTGGTGCATCCGAAAGGATGTTGTATAACAAACCAGACTGAGAATAGATGAGCTCAAACGGTTGAGCCCTCATGATGGCATATTCTTCGAAGAAAACCCCAGAAATTGCAACGTCTTTGGATAATTGTGGGACCAGAGACTTAAGGAACCACTCAAGCAGGAATGCTGGTGGGATTGGTACTTTAATTAGACTCTTCCGACGTCTCCACTCTCGGATATGATCATATATATGGTCTGTTGTTGTCTGTTCGAAATTAGTGAGCAACTTTGTGCCCACGTCGTATCTCACAGGTAAATGGAAATGGTTAAGGAAGGCCATCGCCAGTTCACCAAAAGAAGAGTATCTTGAGCGATCTAGCTCGATGTACCATTTTGCGGCACTCCCTATAAGAGTGCGTTGAAACAATCGCAGTTGGACGGAGTCATGTTTCAATGAGTTAGATGAACACCAAAGATGGAAGGTAGTCACATGATCACCTGGATATTCATTAGGCTTGGCCTCGAACATTGGAATGTCCGAAGGCAAATTCGTTGGCATAGGAGTCCAACGTGGATCGTGACAAATAGGATCATTTAACAACCTTGTAAAATCTGGCAAGTGTAATTTCGGTAGGAATGGTAGTTTGGGTTGCTGTTGATAACTTGGGAAAAAGGGTCCTGGAGTTTGACTGGAACTAGGTTGCTAGGAAAAGTTTGGTTGTTGGCCCGGGTTCTGGTAGAAACCATGGCCTTGACCAGCATAAGGATTTTGCATCTGCGGAGACATCATTGGTTGATTTCCCATAAAAGACATAGGATGTTGGGCATGCATCGCGTTTGAAGGAATTTAGGAAGGATTACCCCATGTCGGTCCTGACAGGAGAGGCATAGTATTTTGTCCAGGGTTCCATTGACTGTGGAAAGAATTACCCCAGAATGACATTCCAAAGGAGGGAACGGATCCTTGTCCTGAGTTCCAAGGTCCTGCTATATGTGCCCCCGGTGTAGGAATAGTACCTTGTGCTGGAGTAGACTGTCCAAAAATGGGAGTGCCCCCAGATGGGAAAGTGGTGGATGCGAAAGTGTTGTTACCAAACGTCCCATTCCAAACAAACTGTGATGAACTGACCGACATACTGTGCGTAGGTGTTCCTTGACTCCCAACTCCAAATAAACTAGTGTGTGTGGGTTGCCCGGTGGACTGTTGATGCAGACCACCAAGCGAAGGGGACAAAGGAGGAATAAGACCTTTGGTGTAAGGAAAATCATTAAAAGGGATAGGAGTGCCCCCAAGTTGACCTTACAGAGGAGCATTAGAGCTTCCTACCCCTAGACCCAAAGTCTGTAAAGTGGAGTAAGTGAGTGCAGGACTTGTACCCGAACTAGGCGTACCATATGAAAATGGAGGGCTTGTCGCACTAGGTGTGAAGGGGGTTGTGGACGCCGCCATAGACGGGGTCGGTCCACTGTGCGACATAGTTGCAGCTGAGACCATGGTGGATTAGACCAACGACGGTATGGTAGCAACTATGGTGGGAATGTAATAATTCCCAGAAGAAGTAACAACGTTTGTTTTTATAGCTGTGTGAGGCACCGACAGATGTTCATAAAATTGGATTGGTACAATAGCCTGTGGCCAAGTATCAGTGGTTGGGGTTTCAACCGAGCCAAGATTGGCGATTGATTCCTTCAAGTGTTGTTCAAGCACAATGGTTTGTAACCCAGTCGCTTCAAAAGACCCTTGTTGGTCTAGCTTCTACCTCAATGGTGGCGGGGGTGGCTCCAGTATAATTGGCGGCAGGCCTAGAAGCCTTCATGACCGGTGGAGATCGGGATCCTCCACTGTGTGAGAATATAAAATACACGCTAAGGTTTTCTACACATTCAAACAGTAACACACACTAAAAAAGAAGCCCCTGAGAGATAAGACAAGCAATCACTAAACTATTTGAAAGAATAGTTACAACAACTAACACTAGAGAAACTTACTGGTGCAAGTGAAAATCAAACACGGAAGCACCCTTCGAGTATAATCTGCAAAGAATGGCCTGATGTATGTCCTAGGTACCGTGGTATACCCTCGCAGTCACCTGTGTATGTCCCTAAAAATATTGGCAACTAGTTTTCCAGCACGCGAACAGTCACCAGGCGGGTACAGTCGAAAGTCAGGTAGACCACAATGAGAAGGGTATCAAGCCTGAAACCTATCAAGGGTATCGAGAGAAAATTGTCTGAAAGACAACTGAGGAGCTTGAATGGATTTGAGAACCAAGAATCCCCATGGCAAATGCAAACGATGGAATCCCAAAACAAGCCCTCAATATGTGTTCTTCACTACGCTTGGTCCGGCTTTGGAGGGGTTATCTCTTCTACCTTTCCGCACATGACCTCGTGTTTATCCCCCATGTTAGAGGGGGGTCCTAGATAAATTCCATGAAACTAGACTTCTACACTCCCTATCATAGACTCAAATGTTTGGTTTTGAATGACCTTGGAGAGTTTCCTCTCCAACCTAATCCAAGGCCCTAGTCCTGAACTAGTTTGTGAACCCTACAAAAAAAAAGTCTAATAGATTTTAAATTAACATTGCTTTTATGGGATTTCTTACGTCACGGGGTATGGATGTGAAACTGATGATGTGTAAAAATGAAAGCAAAAATGAATGAAAAAATGCTGGAAACAAAAGGCTTTTACTAAATGCAAAAATTCAGCAACTTTTCACAAAGAAAGATTTCTTTTTTCTTTTCAATTTTTCTAAGATTTTATGCAGCAATCATAAAGTAATTTCACTCGACTATGAGCTACTTATGCTCTAAATTGACTGCAAAAAAATTACAAAATAAAATACTTCTCCCTAGCTAATGATGCAGAAACACACTCTTCAAACAAAGAAGAAAATGAAAAGAGATTTTTTTTTTTTTTTAAGTGCAAATAAAGAAACAAAGGGAAAATACCGACAAGCACAAAACCAAGAAAAACAAATTTTGGCTTAAAGAGAAGATCGCAAGGAATCAGAGTGAAGACACACAATGGCAATCAAGAACACAAAAACTCTCACGCTTGTCTAAAAACCATAAAACAAAATTTTCATTTTATATTTTCTATCAACTATCAACTGAGAAAAACAGGCTAAGGGTAAGTGACTTAACCTACTGACTGTTCAACCCTAGACTCAAACACCCGAGAGGAACACTTCTTAGCCAAGGAGGGGATGACTGCCCCACCCTGAACAAAAGGTAGCCTGTCAAGCATGATACTGTCACTAAAACAACACGTGTGCAAACGCGTGTTGAGATGAAACAGGACGCGTGTACACACGGGATGACCTTGTACAGGCCACGTGTATGTATAACTTTTAAGACAAAGATAAAAACAGGAAGTCTAGACCAAGAAGAGGCCTCTGGTATTGACAACTAGGGTCCCTTGAAGGCTTGGATGATTTTTCTTAACAGAAAAGAAAAATAATGCAAAGAATAACAAAGCAAAAAAAAGAAATCTAAAATAAGATTGTGAACCAACAAGACTCAGCCAGGATTCCAGAAAACCCCCTGAGAATGTATAATTCTGACAAGGAAGAGGTGGACTGCCTCTACAGGTCTTTGGACTCCTACACACTATTTTTATCCCTATAGCTAGCGTTCACACATGTGTTGTAAGAGGATAGGGTGTGGGTACACGCGTGCAAGACTTATGCAAGCTGCGTGTACCTCTGTGTGTCCCGACAACTACCGTCAGGAAGACGTTGGGGAAAATTGGTATGAAGAACCAGGATCCCTTCTCGCTCAGACCTAACAGAAAAAGACAGGTAAAGAAACAGAAAATCTAATTTCTTAAACTACCCAAAAACTCAACTAAATCCAGAAACCCTAAAGAGTATCTTCCCCAGTACGGTCGCCAATTCTGTTGTTGGGAAAAATACCCTACGGACTAGCAAACTAGGGTTAGAATTGCATGCAGATTTTGACTGTAAAGAAATTAATTTTTAACCTACCACCCAAAACTTAAACCCCTCTTTCACAATACATGCATGGAAAGGAACTACTAACCTTGTTACTGACGTTTGGTGTAGATCCTCCATT
Source organism: Picea mariana (assembly GCA_032191745.1). Taxonomy (NCBI): domain Eukaryota; kingdom Viridiplantae; phylum Streptophyta; class Pinopsida; order Pinales; family Pinaceae; genus Picea; species Picea mariana. The sequence continues at coordinate 7,833 of JASDQU010682864.1, forward strand.
GCGCTTTTGTCTTCTTGTTGGCGTTGCCCCTTCCAAAGATAACCTGCAATCAAAACAAACAACAATGCATGCATGCTACTTTTCTACTTGAGGGTTAGAAATTAAGCATAAATTAACCAAACCATAGATAACTCATGCATTGGGACGGGAAAAATATTCTTTTATTATTTGAAAAATTAATCAACTTACAATCAAAGTCGAGACCGTCCACCGCTACTTGATCCTGATCCTGGGCTCCTCTTCATTTGTCCTCCAACTACTTTGTGTTAAATCTCATTTTGCATGAGGAAAGGATAAAGGGTTGGGACAATGGATTCAGAAAATGGGAAAAGTTTCTTCGCTATATTCTTCCTCCTCCAAATGGTAACCCTACCCCTTCTTTTATAGGCTAGAAAGAGCTAGGGTTTTGGATGAACCCTCGGCCATGCATGGCCGAGAGTTTCAGTTAACTGGCCCATAGCCTTTTTTTCCGTCGGCAACTTTCCTTTTTTTGTGCTTTGTTAGGTACACGTGGGTTGTAATGGGACAACCAGCATGCATATGTGTGCAATAATGGGTTAGGGCACGTGGGCCTTGACCTAAGAGGATTTTCAAAGAGTTTGTTCACCATAGTTTTGGCAAAGAAGGGGTATGAGTTGGCCTGATGCCAGGTAAGCATGTGTGGTGAAATTTAGGGTTATAACACATCCTTGGAGGCTATCACAACAGGCTTTGTATATCCAGTCTCTACTATATCCCAAACATCATCACCCAAGGCCATTAAGTATGTTCTCATTCTAATCTTCCAGAAGGAAAAATTTGTTCCATCAAACAGAGGGGGCTTAGAGGCTGAAGTCCCTTCATGACTTGTCATGTTTAAGCTTACAGATATACCTTTGAATAAAAGGAACCCGCTCTGATACCAATTGTTGAAATTACTAATACAACTGAGAGGGGGGGGTGAATCAATTGTCTTTGAGCTTAAACAGTTTTAAGTCAATTAAAATATTCTTAATCTTTCTTCAAGTGATCATCAACATTATATAGCATATGGACAGTAAAAGTAAAAAGCATCAGTCACACATAAGGTATACATAGGGACATATTTTCACGAGGAAACCCATAAAGGGAGAAAACCTCTTCTTCTTCGAAATGATAGGCAGTCTTTTAAGTTCTGTACATCATCTTTAATTGAGCACCAACTCAATGTGAGGCTTCTACCTCTGTTTTACAGGCTGCAACTTGTCTGAGAGCACCAACTCTCTGGCTTCTCTAGCACCCACTAAAAGGAAGCACCAACTCCCTGGTTTCTCTAGAACCCACTAGAAGGAAGCACCAACTCCCTATATGTTATAGAACCAACTGGATGGAAGCACCAACTTCCAATTACATAGGCTCCAACCTGTATAACAGAGAACACTTGTTCTCCCTTGCACCACCCTTCCACCCTGGTTTCTCTGGCTGCAACTAAATGGAAGCTACAACTTCCTGTGTTCAAGCTCTCACTTGAACCTCTGAGGAAAAAAGTCCTCCCGAGAACCTCCCAACCTCCCTAGAACATAAATGAGCATATAAACATTCAACTACACAGATACATCAATTCTTACCAATATTTGTTTGTTCTGTACATCTGGTCATCTTCTAATTGTTCTGTTATTCTTCTCTTTCTCTGTATGTTCAGCAGGTCTGCTCTGCATCAACTTGTTTTGTCATTCTGCACTTCTTCAACTTATCTTCTTCATCTTTTACTCTTCTCTGAGTTTCATCTCGCACTCTACATATTCTCCATCTCACACTATATATTCTATAATTTTCATTTTCTTACAATTTCATTCATTTTTCATACAAAACCGCCAACCACACATAGTCTGTCTCATTTTCTTTTATACACACCTCCACGACCGTTGCACTTCGCATTTCCTTAGGCAAAAGAAAGACAATTGTCCAAGCAACTGAAACGCCAACAGATTCGCAATCATGAATCCGTTTCACTAACAGATTCGTAACTGAGGGGTTATGTGAGAGAGAACAATAACCTTCCGATCATATTTCAATTTATTTGCTCCGTTGGATGAAATTTATTGATATTTCCTTTAAATTGGGTTTTGGCATTTCAGCAATCCTTTGCTGAGTGTCTCGACACTTCATTTCACGATCTCCAAAGTTCCGATACAGAACTTTTCTGCACTAGCTCCTTCCCCAATATGACTATGGTCATAACCAAGCGCCTATGCAAAAAGAAAACGCTTTCATGATTTCTCATTTCGTAAATTTCAACACTATGATCCGTTGACCCCAAGTCAGTGAAATTTCGATGACTTGCCACATGTCCTATGATTCGATGGTCCATATGTGATCTTGATTCAATGGCTATGATTGAATCGCGATTTCACGATTTCGGCATTCTTGTTGCATTGGGTTCTTTGCCTCTCCATGTCGCAATTCACAAAAGTCCGATATGGAGTTTGATCAATGGTCCAGATATGATCTCTATTCAATGGCCGCGATTAAATCATGATTTCACATATCGCGATATCGGGATTCCCGATGTTAATAAACTTTGACATCTCCAACTCTCGATCCCCAAAACTCCGTCATGGAGTTAGATCAACGGTCCAGATCTGAGCTTGATTCAACGGCTGCGATTGAATCACAATTTTGCATATCATGAAATCGACATTCTTGTTGCATTGTTTCTTTGACATCTCCAACACGCGATCCTCGAAACCCCGACATGGACTGGAATCAACGGTCCAAATTCAACCTTGATCTGACGGCTCAGATTAAGTCGCGATTTTGCATATTGTGATTACGCCCGCTTCTCCTTGTACCTTAAAGGATGTGTGGGTTCTTCTTGATCCAACGATGGTCGGATCTTGTGCTTGGATCTAACACTTGAGATCTGTCCTCCTCTTCAACGATCTCTTCTTGTCTACATTCAGATCTGACGACCCTCATTCTTTCGGGAATTTTGAATGGATCCAACGATAAAAAATGCTTCTCAAGCTTTACAAGCCTTCAATCATTCGATCAACCTGAATTTATCTTCTGTTTGCTTGTCTGTTACAAACTTCGTGTACTCATGCCATCAATCCTCTGTACATTCTTCCTGTACTTATGCTACTTTCCATCAATGACAAGCATTCGATGTCTGTTAAAGATTTTCCATTCCCTGTCTGTTAAATATTTTCCAACACATGGTTGTACCTTATTCTTCCTATGATCATCCACCCTTCCGCTCTCTCAATATTGATTATTGGGACCTTTGATGAAGCCTCTCTTCTCTTTTTAAGAAGATATTTTCTAACTACTTGAGTAGTTAGGGTTTTCTTCCTCTCTTGAAATTCTCGTACAAGTTTCTTCTTGAAAAAATACATTTAAATAGTGCCCAATTAATTACTCATTAATAAAATTATGTCATCAATTTATACATATCTAAAATGGGTCCCTTTCCCCTTTTAATAAAATTTTTTAAATAAACTTTTATTTTCACAATTTAATTAATTTCCCATTTAAAATAGGGGGACTGTGTTTTAATTTTTTCGGAATTATAATCAAATTTTTATCCATGGAAATCACTTTTGATGTTATCTTAATTTTCTTAGATTTTTCGTCACCCAGATATCAATATATGAGCTCATGAAGTTGAGTTGTCACGCAGGCCCATTAAAAATGCAGTTGAATGATATTTTAATTTCTAAGAAAAATGTATCAACTTTCAGCACTTGAAACCTATACCACCATATTCTACGTCTAAATACCTTTCTAACAGTATAAATTTTGTGTGATTACAACATTCAGATCTCAAGTGATGGCTTCTGCAAGATCAACACTCAGCCAGCATCGATCAAAATTGATGGGAAAATGTGAGCCCTTGGATTAATTTCATGCTTCCCTTCATAAAATTCAACTTTTTTGGCTTAAAATTCTATCCCACATGCTTTGGGATATTATATTCTTCATGATATATAATACTAAGTGGTTGATACACTTAGCAAGAAACACGAGAAGAGGATAAATTATGGAGCTTGGAGGATTCAACCCTTGCAAAATTATTGATTAAAATAATAATGTTTTTGAATCTCATCATCGTCTACCTCATGCTCAGTCACCATGATGGTTCATAAAATAATATCAATCAATGTGTCTCCAATGTTTAGTTTCCATGTGTCATGACCTCATTCATCATGACCTCATTCATTGTCATGTGTCATATTCTCATTCACTAGTTTTCAAGCCTAGTAATAGATTTGAGAATTTGGTAAGTATGGGAGACGGGGTGAGAGGCGATGAGGGAAAATTTTGGGTTGTGGAAGTCGAGGGGGTAGTTTGTAGGTTACGGGGATGAATAAGAGAGAATTCGAATATAAAAAATTTCATGAACCCACCAACCCAGGAACCCGCGAACCCACATTTGTATATATGTTCAAAAATATACTAAGTGTAGAGTAACGGTTGGTCGGACTCGCATATAAGAGGAATGAGATACTTTGGAGCTCAGAACCCACGACAAGGCTGATGGTTGAAATATAGATCATTGAACTTGGGCTGCAAAGTGAAGGTCAAAGAAAATGGAGGATGAGGGCTTGAACCCGCGAACTCACACAATTGAAAAATGGATAAGTGTAATAGAAGACTAATGACATGATAAAGTGGGTCGAGATGAAATCCCACCAAGTTGTGACCCCACGAATTCATAAAACATTCTAAGTGTTAAAGTTTTAAATGAGAAGGGAGGTAAGGGGATAAATGTAGGTGTCATAGGTAGAGAGTGTAATATGTAGATAATGGGTTGGCAAGTGAAGGAGTGTGAGAAGATGAGGGAATGTATGAGTCCTCCAACCTGCGAACCCAATGAGGAGATAAAGGAAGAGTCCCAAAAACATCTAAGTGTAGAGACTAGTGGAGAATATGGATAAGAGTGGTGAAAAGGGAAAAAAGGTTAAGTGTGGATATGGAAGGTGAGGGAAATAAGGGATGAGAATACTTAGACAAAATTTGAAAAAGGATAGAAGACCATAATACTTAGAAAGATTCTTCAAAATTGGATCTCTGGACCATATCTTGAATAACTTAAGCATACAGAAACAAAATTTTGATCCGAAAAATGTGTGGCAAAGCTGATTCTGAGGGCTACAGAATGAACTTATAAAATTTCAAAAATGTACTCTTTTGATATCAATTTTTTTATGAATCCAAGGAGTGGGAAAATATAGATGACCAATTTTTTGTCAACATGTCTTCAACAGTTCTTCCCACAATGTTAGCAGCTTCCATTTCATTAGCTATCTCAACAATTGTATTTACCATATACATATAGTTCTTGGACCACCAAGTGACACTATGAGTGTCATCATAGATGATCTACTCAACCACATCTGCATCCTTACATCAATGAAAATAATTCACACAATGGAAATCTACTCAACAATCTCATGTGATAGGGTTGACATCAATGACACAAACTATCCAAAAATATCCCCAATGGCAACCACTAAGTAAAAATTATCTTACTCCCCATGTGCATGTGCTAGAAATGTGACTTAGTCATGGGTCACTAGTCATTCTCTTTCTTCATTTTCTCACCAATGTGTCACTCCATTGAAAAGTTTTGTTGACTAATGTTTTACTTCATTCTCTCCCCCTTTGAAAATAGTGACAATGATCCCTTTATTCTTATCTACCTTTCTGCAAATCCCTCTCTCAATAACTCTCCTCCTAAGGCTTATAAATTTTCTCTTGTGTATTTCAAGGGGTTTCTTCATAATTGTTTCCAGTAAAACTTTGTACACAATCATTATTTGTAATCTATTTACAATTGATCTAGGCATGCCCTTCTTATGTTTTTATTTTTGTTGATCCAAACACTCAAGGCCTGACCATATTTATCATGTCTCCATGCAGACTCCCCTTATCAAATATGTTGTTGTCTTTGTAGTTGGTGTACTGTGGGTGCTGCTAAAAACCTATTTTTAGTAGGCTTCTGAATACACTATGTTTGCATTGACTTTTCCTTGGAATTTACTAACTCCCTTTGAGATAGTGCTTCTCAATATTGATATTCATATTTTTTCATTTTCCTACCACAATAGCTACCAACACATTTTTCCTTTTTCAGGAGCTCCTATGATAAAGTTTCTGCACTTTAGAATATTAATGACATGTCCTCCATTCCTATATCGATTTTGCAATTTCATTTGCGAGGCCTTCACCATTATTCAGATTTGTGTGAATCATATTTCCTTTTAGGACTCTTCGTTCATCAACTTGGGCCCTTTTTCCATCTTTACAAGGTGAAAAATTCTCAACACTTATGTCTCAAACATTTTTCCAAGGTAGTCTTCCAAATTGTTCACAAAACATACACAAATTTGTAATGAAAACTCTCTTAAATATGTAATTAGAACAATCTTCATCTCAACAAAAAAAACTCCTTCAATGATAGTATTCCATGCAAGTTTACTATTGTCTTCTACTGAATATAAAATAATTATTTGATAATCCTTTAAGTGTTGTGCTAATAAGACATCTCAAGCAGTTCCAAAACGCCTTTCTAACCGTCCTTTAATATTGTACAATTTCTTTGCATATTTCTCTTTTGAACTCTTACAAAGTTTAATCTACTTATTTTGTAACAAATTTTTAGCAGCTTCATCCTTTTCTTTTAGACTTCATATTTTCATTTTTCTTGATACCTTGATCTTCTTCAATGCAAGAACCGAATTCAATCAATGAGCTTCTTATGTTGCAACCTTTTCCACATCAATTTACTTTTAGGGAATTTTTCATTCTTCTTTCTTCTATAGAGCCTTTAGTTTACTACCTTGTCTTTAGTTTGTATATAATAGTATTCACGACAATCAAATTTACCAGGGGTTATGGAATTCATCAATTCCCAAAGGTTTGTATTTCCACTTCTTCATGCATGCTCTGTATCTATGTCTTCATTTACTCATCGTTGTTGTTTTGAAACTTTTATCAAAGTCTACATTCATAATTATCCTTCATCATCATCATAAATATTGTCTGTCATTATGTTTGAAACCTATAAATTCCTTTTCAGCTAGACTTCCTTCATGCTTGTTAGGGCACCTTCCATGTTGGATTCCAAAATAAATTCATTTTTCTACCCTAGCCCAACCTCTGTAGCTTGCAGATATGAGAATCACATGAGAGAACTAAGAGAATTATTTCTAAAATATTCATCATGTAATTCTAGTCCCCTTACTTCCTTCTCTAGTTCTTCTAATTTCTCTTTCAATATCATTGTGCATTTTTCTTCCTTCTGTTTGGAAATGATACTTCTTTCTTTATTTGGAGCGTATAAAGAAAACTGACAATTTTCCTCATTTGTATTTTCTTATTTTCTTTTCCAAACTTTTATAGTCCCTTTATTTTTTTTGGTGAAGGAATTTTGATCTTTGTTTTGAGCATGCCAGACTAGTTCATTGTCTTCCTTTTTTTTTCTCTTCCATACCCTTGTATAAGTTGTTCTAGGAATTCTTGTCATGTTTCTTCTGCAATCTCATGCTATGTGTCCATAGTTATAGAATTTGTAGCATTGGAATTTTTAATGTAGGGGAGAATGACCATTGTTGTGACCTTTGCTTCTATTTATTAAGGAATCATTTCTTATATAGGCTTTACAATAAATTTCTTTGTGACCAAAGTTTGTGCAAGAAAAACAATGACTAGGGAAGATACGTTGATACCTGATTATGGAATATCTTCTTGATGGAGTAGCTATTCTATACTTATCCTTATCTTCTTGAAGTGAGTGATCATTATTTTGTTGGTTATCATTTCTTCTTTTTTTGTTTTCTTTCTTGTTATGGTATTCAGGTTTGTCGATTTTCTTCCCTGGATGTCCAGACTTGAATGCTTCTTGAATATTCTAATCACATGCTTGATTTATCCTTTTAAGAATGTTGGCATATATTTTTGGTTTATTCTCTTATTTATTCTCTGGAACCTTTTCGCTTCCACCTTCTTCGAGAGTCTTATGATTATTTTCATAACTAAGACTTGTCTTGATCAAGGGTGATCTTTGATAACTGAGAGTCTCATCCAAAACTGCAATGCTCTTTTCAAACTTCATACTAGTATTTAGTTGTGTATTTGTCTTTTCTAATTCTTCTCTCAGATAGGTAATTTACGCTTCAGATTTCTCATGATTCTCTTCCGTTTATTCTAACTGATTTCTCATTGCTTCTTCTTTCCTTTTTTCTTCTTCAAGATGAAGTTTCAAACTGATGACAATCTTCTATGTTTCCTTAAGAATATGGTTTTTTTCTCTTCATGTAACTGTAATTTCTCCTTGATCTTATCCCATTCATATTAAAGACTTTAATAATGTATTTATTTTTCTTCTAGTTGACTTTTCATTTGTTCATTATCCCTTTCTACTTCTTCTAATTGAATTATGATTTTTCCTTCCTTTTCTTCAAGATCATGATTCTTTATTTCAACCACATGTAGTTGTTATTTCAATAACTTATTTTCCTTTGAAAGTTCTTATCCATATTTATAATTATTGGTTATATTCTCCAATTATTCCTTTAAGTACATGATTTTAGTTTCTTGAGCATCACAGATCTTTTCTTTTTCTTCTACTTGGTTCATCAAGATTTGTTCTATTTCCAATGCTTCTTCTAATTGTATTTTCAGAATATCATCATCTGATTCTTCTGCTTCTTCATATTTTTGTAATTAATTCCTCTACTTCAAATTCCTTTTCCCGAGCTTGTATATTTCTTCTAAGACACATATGAGTTCTCCTTCAAGTTATACTTCAGCAGTATCTTCATCTTCATCTTCAAAATATTTTTCTGCATCTGATTCTTCTTTTTTTATTGTCCTCATATTCTTCATAATCAACTTCTTTATTTATGGGGAAATATTCCTTTTTATTTTCAAATGATTCATTCATGAGTAGGAAATATTCAATATTTTTGTCATTCTCATTGGATGAGTTGTTCTTGTCTCTTTCGTCTAATTCTTCATTTGTCTTGATAAATTTCTCGCCCTTGTAGAGTTATTTCATTTTTCCCCAGAGTTCTTTGGTTGAAGTACGCTTCCCACTTTTTATTTTCATAGACTCAGGTAATCCTTCCAAAATGGAATCCATTGCTAGATTTTTGTTTCTTCTTAATTCTTTCTTGGTTGTAGACTTTGTTGGTCTTTTTGAAGGGGTGTAACCAATTACAATGGAGTTCCAAATATCATATCCAATTGTATGTAAATATACCTTCATTATTATGATACATATCTTAGAATTTGTCTCATCAAATAGAGGATCTATGCCAATTTGATAATCCATGGGTGCATGTAAGGATCTACCTTCCAGTGATTAAACTATTCCTGAAGGAACATGCTTTGATACCAATTTTTGGAATATTTACCAATACTAAGTGTGGGGGGGTGTGTGAATCTGTATTGGGAACTTTTTACTTTTTACTATTTTAAATTTCAAACACTTTATGTATACATTAAACATTATTAACACCATTCATCCATCACATGAAGTATGCATAGTAAACAAAGAGTTCTACATGGAAATCCAAAATGGAAGAGAACCATGGAATGATTTATTAATAATACTTACATTTACTTGCTTTACCAGGACCAACTATAAGGAAGTACCAACTCCATGAATTCTTTAGAAACCACTAGGAGGAGGATGCAACCCCATTTTATTTACCAGCACCAACTAGAAGGAAGCACCCACTCCCTAAATAAACTACAAGCTCCAACCTGCAGATAACAGACACCAATCTGCCACAAGCACCAACTTGTAGAAAAGTAGGCACCAACCTATTATGAGGACAACAATCCCCTTGAGAACCAACTCAATAAATTTAGGCACCAACCGACATGATTATTAAAAACCAACTCAAGGGATATATTAGTCTCCAACCCCTGCACCACTCTTCCTCCCTGAATTACAAGTTTAACTGCCAATTACATCCTTTGCTACCTAAATAACTGAAATCACTCTCAATGTTCTACTGCAACAATCTCCAACCTGTGTTTTTGCTTGGCTCAAGAACTTTATTTTTGTAATATGAAGTATCTACTGCAATATACAATCATCAAAAAGTGATTACTTCTTCTCACAGTCTTCAATATATTGAGATAACTTGTGACTACAATCTAGTCCTCATTCTTTCTTGCATATGACATCGCAATTCTTTGTTTCATGAGTAATACTTCTCTATATGTGTCATTCAAATTTCCATGATATCAAAATTTTTCAAGGATTGGAAAAGAACATCTTCCTTTTCTTGCAAGCCCGAAAATGTAGCTATTTCATTACTCCATCAACTCCAACACCTTTTGCATAAGATCTTCTTAAATTTTTGTGACTCCAAAAACACCACACAAATTTGTATCTTGATTAATCCATATTATGCGCATGTGTGTGTGTGTACATGCTTTAATGAGACATAGGTGGAATTAATTAGTGATGAATCCAGACCCGATTCATCCTTCAAGTCGACCAAATCTCCATTGAAATGTTTTCACCAAGTAAAATCCCTTAATCCCTTTGGGGCTTAATTTCCTTTAATATTTGAGTTATCCCAATGGGCATAGAACTATGCACGTTGGACCATGGGATTTATTGTGGGGAAATAGACCCTTGACTAAGATCTCGAGAAAGGGGGGCATAATAAGCAATAATCTGACTTGTGTATTTCCTTTATAACACATGTTGAAATTGCAAGGGGGGGGATTTTCTATTAACCCCATGATATTTAGGAACCCACAATTTTACAAGAGTCATTGATCTCCTCTCTTGACGGATGACTAGATATCCATCACCTAATCTTCTTTAATAAAATTTCCAAGGTTCGTGTTGTGGCCCACTCTAGAATTTACCACTTACCATTCATGGTATAATTTTTTGTTACGCAGATGGATGACCGATGTTTTTCAAAAGCACTATGTGGAGACCCGTGCTCACTCTCSATCGTCCATGAGTATGGGGTGGGTTTCAAAAAAAACCATGCGGGTGTCCAGCCTTGTATTATGTGTTAGAAAAACAAGATCATGGAGCAATAAAATAAGACAATTGTGAAAATAAAACATAGAAGATACACAATACAATAGAGACATAGATATATGTGGTTCACCCAGTGTGGGCTATGTCCATTGGAGAAATTTTCAAATCCTTCCTTTTTATTATCCAACAAAAAGAAGGGATACAACCTACATGACACCCATTGTAACTTCCTCTTCTTTATCTCACAGTATCCTCTCTAAAAATACAATAATCACACACATACACATCCGCAATAAAATTACCTCATACAAGAGGGTTTCCTTCTAGGGAAAAAAAACATTAAAATAACTTCTACCATCATATCTATGACATTATAATGAATGGTCCATATTGACTATGAAATTACAATATTTTACAAGGAAATTTTTCCTTCCGGGGATTCACCCCCGAATCCCCGCATGGAGGGGTGTACAGTATTCATGGGGTATAAACAAGTCTCAAAAACAAAGACCTCTGAATGAAGCTACACAACCAACAATCTCCCACTTGGAGACTAGTCACAACAACTCCACTATTGTTATACATGTTGGACTATGATCCACCTTGGACATGGAAAACTTCTCATCTTCACCTTCATGCTTGAATCTTGATTGAAACTAAGCAGGAACTCAGTTTCTCCCTAGTTACTCCCGTCATTAACATGTCTGCAGGATTATGACTAGTATGTATCGTTTCAACCTCCAAATGTTGATCTTCAAAGACAAATCGTATGAAATGGTACATGAGTTATATATGATTAGTATTTGAATGGAAGGATGATTTATTTTCAATATGAATGACATTCTCATTTTCATAGTACAACCAGCTATTCTCTTACTTCTTTCCTAATTCCTACCTAAACCTCTATAACCAAATCATTTCTTTACTAGTCTCTGTAGCAACAACATACTCTGTTTTTGTTATTGAAAGTGAAATAACCTTTTGTAGTTTTTAAATCCAACTTATTGTTGTTCCACTTACAGTAAAAACATACCCTATGGTGCTCCTCCTGCTATCTTTATCACCTGCTATATTTGAATCAACATATCCCCCTAGAACAATATATGAACATCCAAACCATAATGCATGAGTAGAAGTACCTCTCAAATACCTTAGAATCCACTTTAAATCCTCCCAATGTTCTTTACCTAGATTTTGTTTATTAAGGTTGGTTTTAATTGATGACAACCCTTGAAGAAAGTCTGGTAGCAAGTTCCGGTAGAATAAAGGTTTGGGTAATGGACCCAAGGTTGTTTCATGTATAATGGTATGAGTTTTAATATATTTTAAGGACATAATATTTTATATGGATATTAAATGGCATTCCATTTCTGGTGGTACATGGAACATCACATAACTCCTCACGGTTAGAGAGTTATAGCCATGAGAAGTTGGAGAACCCAGGTTTGGGTAATGGACCCAAGTTTGTTTGATGGATAATGGTATGAGTTTTTATATATTTGCAGTTAATACTATTCTAGATGCATATTACATGTCATTCCATTTCTGGTGGTATGTGGAACATCACATAACTCCTCAGAGTTTGAGATTTATGGCCTTACGAAGTTAGAGGACCCTCATATGTCATCTAGAAGCCCCAAAAGGTCAAATTAGTCAAAGTGGTTTAAGAGATTTTAGAAGGTAAATAATAAAGTGAAGTGATGAGTGTACTATAATTCAAAGTGAATACAAAATAAATTATTTAAATAATAAATTTAATGGATAAATTAGAAGTGGGTTAACCCTAATATAAGGAAAGTGGGCAAAGTGACTGTTGGACATGTTTAACAGGTAGCATATGCTTGTCATTGATGGAAAGTATAGCAATGAAGATGGAATGTATACAGGAAGAATGTACAAAGGATTGTTGGCATGTTTTACAGGATGATAGGCAAACAAAAGACAAAGTTCAGAGAGGTGAATGATCGCGCGCAGACGTCGAAATCCTTTAAGGATTCGAGGAGAATAAGCTCAGGAGGCATAGCGCTCTTATATGTGCAAGGAGCACAGGAAAGAGACTGAGAGCCATCAGATCTCACTCGGAAATCCCGACAGCGGTTGGATCGGGAGAAGCTGCGCAGATGTTAAGCGCAGGAGTTGGCGTGTAGAAGAAGTGATCTGCACCGTCAGATTGGAAGCAGATACCCGACAGCCGTCAGATCTGCAAAAGATGCAAGGGAGATAAGCCATCGGAGAATCGGGGATCGGGACTTTGAAATGTTCAATTCATTCGACAATGAAAACTCCGAAATCGCGATATGCGATTTCGCGATTTGATCATAGCCGTTAAATCCAGCAGCGATCGGGACCATCCACGTGTAGACAGGAGGCTTCATCGGAGAATGGAATCGGAGTTTCACGAGTCTCGTGAACAATGACAATGAAAACCCCGAAATCACAATATGCGATTTCGCGATGAAATCACAGCCGTTGAGCCAAGATTGCATCTGGACCGTTGATCCAACTCACGACAGCAGACCACGTCAGCAAGGGACACATGGCACAACCAGGGAATGACAAGTGTCAAGCAGATTCAACACTTCATGCACATATAAGTCACGAATCAGAGTGACACATGGTAGGATCTAACACGTGCCAAACCACGTGTGACGTCAACAGAGGCATCGACGATCGGGACCGTACATATGAGGGACAGGTGTCAAAGATCAAGGCACCGTCGGCATATTGGACATCGGGAAATTGGAGTTCCTGAGGTCGAAGGAAACGGGAGATCGAAAGTCTTGAAATCCCGAAGGGATCGAGACCATCCATCTGAGGGACAGGTGTCGGAAATCAGGAGCGAGTCGACATATCGCCAATCGGGAAATCGGAGTTCCCAAGGTTAAAAGAAACAGGACATCGAAAGTCCCGAAATCCCGACACAATCGGGACCGTCCATTTGAGAGGACGCGTGGCAGAAGATTGGTGCCATCGGCGAAAGGCCTGATAGGAGGTCGTTCATCGGCTAATCGGAAATCGGGATATCAGAGATACCAGGCACAAAGGTTTTGTGCATTTCGAAATCGTGATCCGCGAAATCCCGATGAGTGGGGTACAACTGTCAGCACAGCAGCGAAGGAGGACAGAGGCATAGTGGAGGCCAACTGTCAGCATATGAAAGGAGCGTCGGAATTAGGACGATCGGGAATCACGCGGGTGAATGCATTGATGCATCACAAACCTTGTAGCCCCGATGGGGTTATTTTGTGGTCATGGGTACTGGTCACATGGACCAGGGCTCAGTCAGGAGGGCTGAAGCACATCGTGAATCGGGAAATCGTGAATCCTGTTGACATAAACATTTTGTCATCGCAAGTGCCGAAACTCCGATGGAGTGATAAGACCAAGGTCATACGAAGGCAGGCCACATGGACCATTGTGTAGCTAGAAGGGGCTAGCATATGGAATGCCGAAACCCAATTCGAAAAGGTGCACATAGGTTTAATTCAAATTTAAAAAAGGGGGCCGATTTCCCCCGGGAAATAAATATGGGACCCAATGAGCATTGAACGAGTTCTGGATCAATGGGCTTAAGAAGGGGTCGATGCTCTTCCTACAGTATTTTCGGCAGAAGAAAAGGAGGACGGTGATAGGTCGCAGAGGTCCTTTTGAGGACAGGCCATTTTCTGACAGTATGGAGATCTACTGGTGGGTGAGGTCATTTGTGCAGGCCGCATGAAAGGTTTGAGGAAAGAGGAACCTCCTGGTGGCAGTCGGGCAACAAATCTACATTGACAGAGAGATCTCAACTGTGGGTTCAACAACCACGAGAGCAGAGGCATCATCTCCAGGTTTATTGACTTGTTTAATGTGTGTCTTTTTGATAACTGTCTGGGAGTCTGTAGATGAGTGTTTACTCTTGAGATAATTTTAGTTACTATCATAACTACTAGATCAAACTGCCTGATCCAGTGTGAAAATTACTGAAACGTGGTCAGCAGTGAGTATGAGGGTTAAACCCTTCAGTAGTAGCAATCTGCCAGTAGAAACTGGTGCTATCTTCAGGGGGTTGAAGCTCCCTTCTAGGAAAGGCTGGTAAACGAGAGAAGGTTGTAGCCTTCTGCAGGTAAAAGCCTACGTACTAGTATGAGCCTGCACTAGTACATTGTTGTAGAATGTTTTCTTAATAATAATCATTGAAGACAGAGACAACAGCAGCAGTGGTTTTCTCCCGATTTGGGTTTCCACCTTAAATCCTGGTGTTCATGTGTCCTATTCATCTGTGTTAGTTTATTTTGTTGAATTACTGTTTAAGAGACATCTGATGAATGAAGAAACCCATAATAAGATCTCTGGATGCACTATTGTTTTCATAAGAATATACAACAACTGATCTCTATAAAGTAGACTAAGATTTTTCAGTGAAAGAAAAGTTAAAAATCGATTGATAGCTCAAATACTGATTCACGCCCCCCTCTCAATATTTTTCAACAATTGGTATCAGAGCCTAGTCCTTCTGAAAAGGCTTAGCCACTAGAAGGAAGA
Organism: Picea mariana; assembly: GCA_032191745.1. Lineage (NCBI taxonomy): Eukaryota > Viridiplantae > Streptophyta > Pinopsida > Pinales > Pinaceae > Picea > Picea mariana. The sequence goes on from JASDQU010682864.1 coordinate 23,338, forward strand.
TCAATGAAAATGAGCAATCAATATGGAATGGCATCTATTAGGCCTCCACTCTTCAATGGAAACAATTTAATCTTTTGGAAAACAAGGATGGGATCTTATCTTCAATCTCTGGGAGAAGATGTATGGGCTATTTTTGAAGGAGGATATCAATATCCATCTGCAGTACCAACAGATCCAGCAGAAAGAAAAACCTACGAAACAAATGCAAAAGCAGTCAATGCTATGTTAGGAAGCCTAACTGAATCAGAATTTGTCAAAGTCATGCAGCTGAACACAACAAAGGACATATGGGACAAAATCATTCTGAG
>JASDQU010682864.1:23745-48346 GCA_032191745.1 Picea mariana
TTTTATCCTTTAAAGTTCCTATGAATACATCAATCAAGTGCTCATCTGGAATATCGGTTACCTTTATATTCAACCTTTGGAAGTTCTCAATGTGCTCGATAACAAAACCCTTTTGCTTAAGATTTATCAATTGGCTAAAGAAGGTATTTCTCCTTGTATCCTCATAGTGTGCCATCATTTCCTCCGTGAAAATTTTCCAAGTGACGAGTGATTTGCGAGAACAAAGCCATCGATACCAAACAAATTGATTAGGTTCTAAATATAAAGAAGCAATTCGTACCTTTTGTGTATGTGGCACATTATGGAGATCAAAGAATTGCTCCATTTGAAGTATCCATGTGATTGGGTACTTTCCATCAAAATTCCTCATATCAATCTTAGGAATGTGGTTGGTCTTCAAGCCAAGGTTGGAGTTTCTCCATTCTTGATTCACCTTCCTTGTGTCCTCATCATGAATTTCATGGGATGAATTTTCACTTTTGGGTGTCTTCTCTGCTACGAAATTTTTCATTACTTCCATGATCTTAGCTTCCATTGAATCCATCTTAGTATCCAACTTAGCTTCCATTGAATCCATCTTAGTATCCAACTTAGCTTCCATTGAATCCATCAACTTAGCTTCCATTGAATCCATCTTAGTATCCAACTTGGATTCCACTGAATCCATCTTAGATTGTAGTTCATTTATGTCCCTACGCATTTATTCACCTTCATAAAGAGTCCCAGTAGGATTTTCTGGAGGCTTATTTGGTGTAGAAGTTCCCTTTTTGGGTGGCATGTTGGCCAAGTATCACTTTTGAACCTTGATTTTGAGGTGGTTCTTCTAGACAATATTTCTTCTATTGTATCTCCCAATTTTTGGACCTTCTGGGTATGAAACTTTATATTATGTATTTATCTGATATGTCTTCTCTTCAATGCCACAGGTCTGATCAAAATTGGATGTGCCAAGTGGAATTTACGATAACTTCTCCACAACTTGCTGATTTTTGGCCTTTCCAGGAGATCTCACTTTTATAGTGTGCCCCACACAAAATAATTGATATACAATTCTGAAACTCACACCCAAGATAATACATACTGTCCACAATCCAATGCAACCAGTCCCACCCAATTTGGATACTCTGGGAAGAAGTTATGATTTTTTTACCTGGAACACTTTATTGAGACTAGCCAATAGGGCTAGTCAAATACCCTGTCTTACACAAGGCGTATCTACAACTTTATGATGACCCAGAAGCTGAACCTTTTACCAAAGATAAAAAACTAAGTTCTGTAAACGGCCGTCAGATTTCAGGGTCTGAAACATTACAGAAAATATTTTATAGCGAAAATGCTACAAAGGCTCATTTCAGGATGATTCCAGAACCCTATCTTGTACAGGATATATCTCCGAAATTATAACGCCTCAGGAGCTAAATTTTGAACCCAACGTACCTTTAACTATCTTCTAAATACCCTTTAATCCGGTCCTTCTGAAACATTTTAGAAAAAAAGTTATAGCGTAAATTCCACGGTGTCTCAGATGTAGCAGTGAAACCCCAAGACCTTGAGCTCTGATACCATATGTTAAGAACCAAACTTCAATATAGCATATAAAAACCTCAGGAAAAGTACTCAACGCCTTGAAAAAGAGATAATTTCAGATAATAAGCCTCTTCGAGGGGGAAACCTCCTTTTACCCCACTTAAATGTTCAAGTACAAGATGATTCAAAATGAAAATGTCTCCTTGGTATATAGGAGACTAGGAGGTATAATTACAAATAATGGCCTAAAGCCGACATAATTAAAATAACATTACTAATCTAAATTAAAACTAATGGCCTAAAGCTGACATAAATAAAATAGCATTACTAATCTAATAAGCCCCAATTAATGGGTAATGAGCCAATATTAGGGCTTAACAACACAATTATCAGAATGACATCTACTATAACCTTATTCTAGCATAAACCTATCAAAATTCAAATACCACTGCCTTGGATCTTACTTTAGGCCATACAAGCTCTTCTTCAACCTGCATACCAAATTTTCCTTCCCTTTGACCTCATACCCCTGTGGATGTTGCATATAAATCTCCTCATCCAAATATCCATGAGAAAAGTTGTTTTTACATCTAACTTTTCAAGATGAAAATATTATACTGACACAAGACTTAAAATAGTCCCAATTGAAGTCATTTTAACAAGAGGATAAAATATTTCATCGAAATCTATACCTTTCTTTTGTGAAAACCCCTTTACAACAAGTCTAGTCTTGTACCAATTTTTTCCTCTATCTTCTTCCTTCAACGTGTAAACCCATTTATTCTGCAATGTTCTTTTTCCTACAGGAAATTGAACCAAGTCCCAAGTATGGTTATTTATCAAGGAATCCATTTCCTCTTGCATGCCTTGCTCCCACTTCCTTTTAGTGTCTACCTGCATTGCCTCCTCATAACTTTCTGTTTCACCAGAACCAGTGACCAATAAAAAGTACAATGAAGGAGAGTATTTTTCAAGGGGTCTACTTAACCTCATATATATTCTAACAACACTTGCAAAAGTTTGAAGTACATGTTTCTCCTGTCGTTGTACATTTTGATTTTCTGGTACCTTTGGAATTTATTTGTAAGTGATCTCATCAAGCACTGTGTATTCTAGTTTTTCTTCTTCCTGTTTCCTTCCCTGCAACTGATATTTATACATTAATTTATCATTGAATATGACATATCTACTCCTAATTATTTTGTGATTTTCATAATCCCATAAGTGATAACCAAATTCATTAACACCATATTCAATAAAGGTACAATTTTTGGATTTTGTTTCAAGCTTTGTTCTATTTTCTTTATCAATGTGGACAAATGCTTCACAACCAAAAGTCTTCACAAATGAATAGTTTACCTTTTTACCTATCCATGGCTTCTCTATAATGCCACCATCCAAATAACTTGAAGGTCTGTTGACGGGAGAAATTGATCGCTCGTCAACTGGAGGAGTGGATCCGGTCCGGGGTTGTCTAAATAACCCAAGCCGTTTGGATTAACCCACTCCGACGGGTTTAGCAGCTCCGTTGGCCGATCTAAGTCCTAGGAAAATGAAAGAAAAACGAAGCTAAAGAAACGAATCTAAGTAAAAAAAAGAAGCTACAACAAACTATATACAAATCTAAAACATAAATATATACAGTTTACTAACTAATATCATAAAACAATAATTCTACTTATTAAATGTTCATCTATTAATACAATTAAATCTCAATTATATATGTACAGTATTTACAGAATACAAATTTTGATCGAAATTTGCCAAAATCATTTGTAAATTGTCTTATGACAGCGAAGCTATTATTTTTTATTTTTATAATTTTTATGAGAAAGGAATGAAAATGAAATCTATCTAAGCTAAGCAATTAAAATAACAATCCTAGCTGTAAATCTGAACTATAGAGATGAACAATGAAACGTGTTCAGATTACAAGAAATTTATATATCAATTAACTAATTGAAAAGAACTAACAAACTGACCTATAGAAACGCTTCCTATTTGTCCTGTTCACAATACTCAATTTAGTTGTTTGATGGGAGAAACCCACACCAGATTTTCCACAAGCTTCTCGTAAACAAAAAGAAACAATTCTCTTTGAATACGAATGACAGAACAAACAAGACATAAAACAAAAACAATTTTATAGTTTATAGATCATCACATTTAGATAAATCCCAGTGCGAAGATTTGTACATAACCGTTCATTTAACAAAGAAGATAAACCTTCTATTCATTAAATTCAAATAGAGTAATTGTTGTGAGAAAAATGAGATACATCAAATATGGATAGAATTTAAATCATAACGCATCAACCTGTAACAAATATTGATATCTAAAGTAGTCAATAATTTGATTACAAATTGTTATGCACAAAACTTGAACAAAAGTAAGATAAAATGAAGCTAAAGTCGTACAACAAAGCCACATCTATTCAAGTCTGTATAATCATAAGTCCATAGTCTCTGTTCTCCCAACAATATTGGGTTGTTTTCAAAAAATAATAAGTATATAAAGGCCACAGGGTGAAACATCCCCTGTGGAAATCATCAAAACTGTTTGCAAAACATATGGGAACAATCTCCCAAATCTCTATTTCTAACTAAGAAGAACAACCTAAAACAAAACTATGTAACAAAAAGCATGTTCTAAACTGCCATAGTAGATTCAATTCCCATTGAAATTCATGTGTACCTGTAGATGGACAAGAATAAACAATTTTAGATAGTGTTTAGTTGTAAAATCAACAAAAAAATCCAAATTTTATGGCTAGCTACAAAATCTCACGATTCTGTAGCTAGTCATATTTACAAACAAAATCATTTTAAATTAATCCAAATGGTAACATAAATGTATGCGGTGAATCAAACAGATCCTTTATTACTAGTTCAAAACAAGCAAATCATTTTTGCTAAGACAAACCAAATTTTTTTATGCCAATTCAGAACAAACAAAATCGTATTGAATCAATTCAATCAATACAGAACTATATTCGATTTATCAAACAAACCTTTGATACTAATTCAATGCAAACAAAATCGTTTATGCCAATTCAAAGCCAACAGAATCATTTTAAAATCAATGTTGAAATAACATATCTTGGCTGTAGGGATACGGTTCGGTCAAGATAATTTCGAGTTAACAATGGCAGTGGTTGCCTCAACATTTTTTAACACGATAGAACCCGTGGTCTTTTGCTGCTTATCGTAAGCTTGTAGTCTATCATTTTCCTTAGACAAGACAGTCCCCTGGTCCTCCAAGGATGTAATTCGGGACTGTGACAGAGGAACATCTGTGTATTATTGTTCGAGCCAAGAATTGCATTGAGTGCATTGTTTTTAATCAGGTCGAGTCACTGCAGGTGAAGCATCTTTTAAATTACCAGGGGTTCCACTGTCAAATTTGATCCCTGGGAAGTTAGGGTCATCCTTAAGGCACGGTGGGAGGTTGGATACGTATTCATAGGGTTCAAAAAAACATAGGCCATGTGAGTACAGGTACTCCTCGGTCAAAAATCACTCAATCTTAGAATCTGAATCTTCACTCAAAACAATAGGCTTTTGGTCTGTGTTTTGTTTGGGCTTGTTACAAGCACACCTAGATATCCAACGTGAAGCCTTCCTACCCTTTCTATTGACATCGGTATTTCCCTTGCCCTTCTTTCTTGTAGGCCTCTTAACAGACTTAGCATTGTCTTTCGAAAATGGGTCAGGCAGGGTGTCGAGTAGGTTAGCGTTGGGGTAGGTCGAGGGTTCAACAGCGGGTAGGAGGGTAGGAGGTGGCACGACAGGCCCAACAAGGGTTTCAGTGACCACATTCTTGTCCACTTGACCACATTCAGGAGTGGCAAAACCATTTCTCAATAAGAAAACTTCCCAACAGTCACCACTCAACCTCAAATGATGAATAATAATGATTTTAATCAAGGAGTGATGGAAGAGGCTAGAGTCATCCTTCTCCCTCTTAAATCGTTTATCCATTTTATACAGACTACGTAAGAGTAGTGAGGCATATTCAAAGGGAAATCTATGAAATTCATAAGCATCCGGATATGGTGAAGAAACACTAAACCATATCTACCTTCGCAAGTAACAAATTGCTTAATAATGGCCAATAAATCATGCCACCTAGACTTAAGGGCCATGACTGGCATACCGTTGTCACAACTGATAATTTTCCTCGAGGTAAATAGGGGCGGCCATGGCACTTCATCCACCTTCGAATTCTTAAACCACCTCTATCCTTTAGCTAGCAAACCCGTAGTTGAGCTTAGGAATTCCTCGTTCAATTCGAGTTGGATGTCTCCAACTTTGGCCCTGCACCCATCGAATGTGAGGGAAAACTGTTGAGCGACCGCAAGGTTGAAACCATCAAATTTTTGGATGAAAACTAACATCCATTACTCTCCAGGTCCTCACGAGCATTATCAAATAGTAGCAGTGTTTGGACGCCATTAGGTTCTATGCGCACTACGGGAGCCATAGAAGAGAGAACACGTTCTACAGGGTAAATGGTGAGGGGGATGAACAGGGTAGACACAGGACCAAATGCTCACAGGTTTCCCCAAAACAAATAGAGGTAGCCCGAGATACAAGGCAGACATTAATGCCTATGCGTGTGAGGGTGGTGGAATGAAATGAAACCATGCAAAACATTCATATTGATATGTACAATCGACGACACCTTGGTAATTCAAATCATTCACATCACAATCCAAATATCAAATGGATTAATCACATACTCGTCGAAAGCCATAACATATATAACCAAAAGATTTTGACCAAATATCCAATAACTATTTGAAAACCATAGTGTTCATAACCAACAATTGGTCTGTATGTTAAATCGACAATAGTATGTGTATGTTTTTAAAACAAAACAACATGTCGAATATTGCACCAAAGATTCAATCATAAAATTAATGCGTTGTATGAAACCATTGCACCAAGGATTTAATCAAAGACACCAAAAATCATTGCATCATAAACTTATAAATTGAAACCATATTAACCAAAATGCAAAGTGAACAAAGTTTTGGTGTCTTGCCAATTGTATGACCATTATTCAGTTAGAGGTGAAATGATCACATGAACAAGAGTATTTGAAAAAATCTAGTGACAATTTTAATGCCATCGACATGACTTCCAATTCAAGGTTTTCATGCTTGCAGTCGTGAAAATGAAAATGAAAGGCAAGTGTGTGAATGTGAAAGATAATAGTGTCATTTTGTTTTAAAGAATTTCGATGAGTATTGAGGGTTCAAAACCCTTGTGTGGGAAGCTTGTAAGAAAAAGATAAAAATGCAAAATGGATGCCAACAATGGTGACACACTGGTAGAAGCAGTTATCTCTGCCATAAGAAAAAATCCAGATTATGATAATGAGAATAATTCTAACTCAAAAATAACCAGAAAATTGTTTAAACATCATCATTAATCAAAAAATTCCAGCTATGCTTAAAAGATGAAAACTGATAACAGTCTTAAGACAAGCAAGTCATGATATTAAGATAAATCTCCAATACTGTTGACAGAGCCAGTGCTTCTAGAAGGCATCCATAGCCTCGATAGGGTTTCCATTTAACCCACTTTGATATCCTTATCCTGCCAAGAAGTTCCAAATCAGAATGAAGGAAATTTTAAGGTCAAGAGATTCCATATTTGCAAATTTTCATATACCCGACATTGCTTCGCTGCCAGTGGGCCTATTCAGTACCCCGACGAAGTTGTCTTGGCATCATGCTTGTATTTACCCACTGCCAGAAGACCTGTTCAGCATCCCGGTGGGTTTACAAGCACTTCCCACATCTCTTTTAATGATTTATTTAGTTTTTAAAGATATATAATTGAGCGGGGTGACACTGAAAATTATAATATTTTAGACATATTTTTACAAACCTTGAAAGAATTTTTAAAACTGTCCTTCATTAAGATTCAGAGATGGTTTATTTACAAAAACGACCTTCGAAATCAAGGAGACATCTTTTGAGTATTCCCTTAAGGAACAGGGACAGCGTAAGAAGATAATGGATGATCGTGACAGGCTTCACTTACAGATTGAAATGAATAAACTTCTTTCAAACAACAGTCTTTCCTCAACATGGTTGTAAATTTCAAAAGCATATCACAATTGATGTTTAGAAAAAATTTCAGTAGTCATTTCAGAGAAAGAATTTTTTGTTTTCTTTGTCTAAACATTTCATAATGCAGGTATGTGTATTTCCAAAAGAAAAAATTGATAAGCATAAGGGAAAAATTAAAACCAAAACAGCAAAAGAAAAGAAAACAAAAGAAAAATATTTACACAGTATACACAGGGTTGTCATCAAGCGAAATATCTTTTCAGAGCTTGGTCATTCACCGGATAGGTGTCTAGCTGTCCCTCTAGACTTTCTAATCGGAAAGAGCTGGGACCCAATTTCTTAGCAATTAAAAACAATCCTAGCCATAAGTTCTGAAACTTCGTATGCTCTCCCTTTCCCTCATGTGGCTTGTCCCATTTCAAGACAAGGTCACCTACTTCGAAGTTCCTATCAGAGGCAGATTTGGAATCAAATCATCTTTTGACCACTAGTTGATGCTGATCAAAATTACGTTTTGCTTGAGCTCTTACCTCTTCTAGTTTTATTAAAGCGTTAATTCGATTCTCCAAAGGGGGACAATTTTCTTCTTGTATTTTTTGTGATAGTTGTAGTGAGGGAAGAAGGATATGTGGTGGAAGAATTACTTCTCTGCCATAGATGAGAAATAAGGGAGAGTTACCTACAACAGTTTTTGGTGTTACTCTATTAGCCCAGATTGCGTTTAATAGTGCATTATGCCAATTTTTGTGATTTTCAGATACCGTTCTCTTGATGATTTTAATCAGATTCTTATTTGTTGATTCTGCCAATCCATTGCCCTGGGGGTAATAGCTGGCAGAATACTTCAATTTAATTCCATTTTCTAGAGCTAACTCGCTCATCTCAAGAGATTAAAAATAAGAAGCATTATCGAATACTAAACAGTCAGGGATACCAAAACGAGTAACAATATTTGAATTTAAAAGGGCAATTACTTGACCGGTATTTACAGCTCTTAAGGGGGCAGCTTCAGACCACCTAGTGAAGTAATATATGGCTGTTATGATAAACTTATGCTGCTATGAGGATTTCGGATTGATTGGACCTATAATATAAAGACCCCACTGTTGAAAAGGGGAGTCTACTAAAACAGAATGCAAAGGAAAGGTTGGTTTCTGTATCCACCCAGATGCTTTTTGACAATAATACACTTGCGACACAAGGCATGAGCATATCTAAAAAGTGTAGGCCAGTAATAAACTGCTCTTAAAAATTTATGGGCAGTGGTGTCCCCACCAAAATGCCCACCAGCTTCTCTTGCATGCAATTCTAATAAGAGCTTTTCTGCTTCATCTTTCTCAAGACAGCGCATTAGTACTCCATCAAAATTTTGACAAAACAGAATACCATTAATCAACTGAAAGGAGGCAGATTTTAATCTTAACACTCTTCTTTCAGTGGGATCCAGGTGATGGGGGGATGACCCATGTTCAAGATAGAATTTTATATCATTGTACCAGGGAATAACAGAGTTTTGTGCACAACAGATTGAATTTTGATTGTGTTGTCCTGGGTTTGACACATCGTTTTCTTCTTGTTGTCCTGCTGCTAAGTCAGCAACTAACTTGCATAGCCCTTGGCCTCTCACTATTTGAGCTGGGGTGATTTCTATGTCATACTCTTGTAAGGAGGTAACCCATTTTTCCCTCTTTTCACCTAGTTCTTTCTGCACTAACAGATTTCTGACGGTTGGGTAAGGCACGATAATTTTCATCCTAGATTTCAAAAGATAAGATCGGAAGTGATTTACTTCTTTAAAAAAAGCATAGACTTGATGATCTACCACTGGGTAATTAAGTGTTGTGCCTTTGAAAGCAGATCTCATAAAGGCAATTGGGACTTCATTGTTTTCAGCTTTCTTTTGAGATAGGACAGCAGCGTAGGAGTGGTCAAAAGAAAATGTGTAGAGCGTGAAGTCTTGCGAGAAGTCGGGGCTCATGAGAGAAGGAGCATCTATTATGGCATTTTTTTATTGAATTAAAATCTTGGTTTTCTAAGGGTCCCCAATGATATTGTGTGTCTTTCTTAAATAAATTTTGTAAAGGTCTCACCATTTCGGAAAAACTGGGGACGAATCTCCTGACAAAGTTTATCTGGCCTAAGAAAGACTGCATAGACTTTTTGGATGAGGGAGGGGGAATTTTCGAGATGACTTGTTAAGAACCAATACCAGATCTGAAGATATAATCAACACAATTACTGAATACACAATAGATTAACAAAGAAAGATAGAAGAAACCACACAATATTATTACCAAACCCTTCAGGTAGGGAAACACCATACAATGGATCCTATTATGGAAGGGATCCTCTCTTGTTCACTTGCCTCTTCGAGGGGGCATCCTCCTATTGAGCTTCAGCTCAAAATACAATACTTCTCTTCATATCTCATTACATTGCTTGAATCCCTTTATATAGTGCTACCATCACATAAGAACATTCTAGAGGAGGAATCTTCTAGAAGTAGAACCTTCTAAGAAGTCCTCTTACATTTATTATATCTAATTACTCATTTATTATATTTAACTACCATAGTGGGCCTTATTTAAAAATATAGTGGACCTAGTCCACCTTACATTGAATGACCTCCACTATTATCACTATGGGCCCTCTGGGTCCCCCCACTACCTCTCTAGCTACCTTACATTCCATCCCCCTTATGAAATTGTTGTCCTCAACGCTTGATGTACAACCATATACCAGGGTCCCATGGATAATTATGGACAATAATGTTGAAGAAGACTAAAGAACCAAGGTCCCATGTAAAAAGAAAATCCACCATGCTGAAGTAGTCCAACCACCATTGTAAGCCCGGGTCCCATGTCCAAGTGCTGATGTGAACTCCCCGTGGAAGATTTTGGAACCCAATAACCAACTCCAAATGATGCTCCAAAGGCTGACACCTATCATGTGGATCCAAATAAGAATATCCATCCACATAGTGGAAAAGGGTCGTAGAAGAATCTGGAAGGAATAATACTATTGTAGAATATGCAGATTGAACGCTGGTAACTAGCTCCTGATGTGGGACATTGATTTTCTCTACAGAAGGTGGAGTGGAGCCATCAAATAAAATATGGAAGTGGTTGTCATCCCAGAAATGACAACTATCCATATACCAATCATCACAATCATCCTCAAAATCATACCAAGCATATATTTCTTGATTATATTCATCCCTAAGGCCCTCCATAAGAAATATCTCCTGCATGTTATTCAATGAATCTTGAATACTATGAAAACTATCATTGAGATCGTCTGCGAGGCTGTTTGTGAGGTTGTCTGTGAGGCCATGTGCAAATGCATCCAATGTGTGAAACAATTGGGCTTTGAATGGTTCAAGAATTTATTTCAAGTTTTGAGAAGAAGTATCCATATGATCACCCTATGAACCCTTACGGTCCCGCAGCCTTCACGAAAAAACCCAAAAAAATAGAACAATAAGTTACAACAGAAAATCGCGTTTTTTTCTGAAAAACCCCTAAAAAACTACTGAAGTTAAAATGCTCATAACTTCACTTCTCGGACTCCATTTTCGCTGATTTGTTTTTTGAAATTGAGTGAAATTGTGAGAGGAACTCATATCTGTAATTTGTTTGAGAAAATTTGGCCTCCAACTACTACAGAAATAAAAACAAATCGCATCGCCGTACGCAGAAAAAACCCTGAAAATTTGCAGATTTTAAAACTTCAATATCTTCACCTTCCGGACTCCATTTTGGACGATTTTTTTTTTTCAAATTGGGTATTTTTTTGAGAGGAACTCAGATATACAACCATTTTCTGAAAATTTTGCACAAAAATGTACCAAAAATTTCGAGAATGTCGCGACCCTCTTTTTTCTGCTCCGAAAAAAAAAATCTGCAAAAATAAAAAATAGTTGCCCACAACTCCGGCCAAGGAAAGTGCTCTGATACCACTTGTTAAGAACCCAAAGACTGAATACAAAATAACCACAACAGATATACAAGAACAATATGCAAAATATTCTTTATTACTATCAAACCCTTAGGGTAGGGAAACACCATACAATGGATCCTATTATGGAAGCGATCCTCTCCTGTTCACTTGCCTCTTCGAGGGGGCTTCCTCCTAATGAGCTACCACTCCACAATACAATATTTATCTTCATGTTTTATTACATTGCTTAAACCCTTTTATATAGTTCTACCATCACCTAAGAACATTCTAGAAGAGGAATCTTCCAGAAGTAGAACCTTCTAAGAAGTCCTCTTACATTTATTATATCTAACTACCATAGTGGGCCTTATTTAATAATATAGTGGACCTAGTCCACCTTACATTGAATGACCTCCACTATTATCACTATGGGCCCTCTGGGCCCCCACACTACCTCTTTAGCTACCTTACAGAAGGAGCATCTATTATGGCCTTCTTTTATTGAATTAAAATCTTGGTTTTCTAAGGGTCCCCAATGATATTGTGTGTCTTTCTTAATTAAATTCTGTAAAGGTCTCACCATTTCGAAAAAACTGAGGACGAATATCCTGACAAAGTTTATCTGGCCTAAGAAATACTGCATAGACTTTTTGGATGAGGGAGGGAGAATTTTTGAGACGACTTGGGTCCTTTCAGGGTCAATAATCATCCCTTTGCTTGACACAATAAATCCTAAGAGCTTACCTTGTTCTAATGCGAAGATAGATTTTTTAGGATTCAAGGAAATGTCGTATTTACGACATCGCTGTAGAACGACTCTTAAATGAGCTAGATGATCATTTTTGTTTTTGGAAAATACAGTAACATCATCTAGGTGAACTACAACGGATTGATTGATCAAGCCTCGAAAAGCGATGTCCATCGCTCTCTGGAAAGTGGCACCGTCATTAATGAGTCCAAAGGGCATTTTCCTATAATCGTAGGTGCCCCATGGAGTGCGGAAGGTAGTTTTAAGTTGGTCTGGAGGAGACATCAGGACTTGGTTGTACCCTGAAAAACCATCCAATAAGGATAGTCTTTCAGAACTAGATACCTGTTGAAGGATCTGTTCCATGGGTGGGACAAGGTAGTTGTCTTTATCAGACGCTCGATTAAGGTTTTGGAAATCGATGCATAGTTGGATTTCACCACTCTTCTTTCGGACAGGGACAAGGTTAGAAACCCATTGTGTGTGCCTAATTGGGAAAATTATCTTAGCATTCAGGAGTTTATTTAATTCTTTTTTGACTGTCGGTTCGAGCTTAGGGTGCATTTTTCTTAACTTTTGTTGAAATGACAAGGTTTGGGGTTTCATAGGAATGACGTGTTGTATGATGTTAGGGTCGAAAGTTTTAAGGTCGTCATATGTCCATGCAAAAACATTTTTGAATTCCTTAAATGATTTAATGAATGCGTATTTTTCTTGTTCAGAACACCCCACCCCTAAATTAATGCACTATGGATTTTCATTAGTTCCCAAATTTACTTTTTCATATGATATAGAGGAACTATTTTTTTACAGTTGACCGATTTTTTAAATTTATCTTGAAGATCGTAAAATTTTTCTAATCTAACTACAGATTTAGGGATCGAATTTACCATGTCCGATGAAGATTCAGGAGATCTCGGATCTGGTATTACCGTGAAATTACGCAAATTGTCGTCATGAGTGCATTCGTCGATCACCGCGCCTTGGAAAGTTTCTTCCATATGCAGGAAACTGATAGTTTGTTGATCGTCGTCGAAGACTCTCCAATTCATGATGTTGTCGAGAATGGATGGCCTGAACAATAGTTCGACGGAGAATGCATTCGGGGACAAGCCTTTTGCAGAAAAGAGTTTGGAATCTACGTTAGCTAATAAATCAGGTTCAGAATTATTCGATCTAGGAATAGAATTTATGTTGAAAGAAGAAAACATATTCATTAAATTCCATACCTCATATTGGTATCTTTTAAGATGTGGAGACATACAATGGATAGAATCTCTCACCTATCTAACCACGATTTCTGAATCGCCAAAGACAGTCAAATTTTGAATGTTCATGTCTAATGCTTTTTTGAGACCCTGTAATAAAGCCTCATATTTTGTTGTGTTATTAGTACATTCAAATTCTAACCTGCATGCAATCAGGGTTTTGTTACCTACTGGATCGATAATAACACAGCCCGCACCAGCTCCTTCTTTGGACTTTGACCAGTCAAATTAAAGAGACCATATTTGATTTTTATTGGGTGCATGAGACCATTGTGTAGAAACTGCTGGCTGCACATATGCTACAACCTCGGACTGTTGTTCCAAGTTAGTGATAACTGAAGTCTCGCCCATGAAATTGCTGAAAAAGGTATCCATCCCTTGTATTTCAGGTGAATCGGTAGAAGGTGTAAATGGTTCATTGGGATCATTTAAATCTGTGACTGCGAGATTTAGGTAGCATTCACGATTTACCTTGATCTTGTTGGGATTTTCATTCTTGGGCATCCATAGGTGAGACCAATATGTCGCGAAATAGCTGTGTAGCTGCTCCGACCGGTCTCTGCTTAGAAACAAACCATAAACTTCTGGAATATCCACAACCATAATATCAATCACTTGATGAATTTTGGGGTTAGACGATAAACTTATAAGCACATTTCTTAATTCGCCTATAACTTTAACACTAGTTCGATCAAGTTGGATGATGTTTAAGGTGGATGGTTCAACTTCAACATTAATCTTCTGACATACAGACCATGGCATCACATTGGATGACACTCTTGAATCTACCATACAATTGTGCAAGTTTCTATTAAATATTTTGAAAGTTAACAAAAATGGAGGTACATTTCTGTGAGTACTAATGGTGGAAGCTTGTGGCTTTTTACTCGCAGCGTCTAAAGCTAATTTATCTACATTTGTTACATTATTTACAAGAAGGCTTCCTTTATCGTGAGGATCAGAATTGTTCTTAGCAGAAACCTTCTGAGGAACTTTTGGGTTGTTCTGAACAACTTTGTTACTACTTGGATTAGCGTTTTTGCTATTCTTTGCGATACTCTGTAACATTTTTTGTAGCAGAAATGGAAATTTTAGTAATTCATAAACATAAATGTTAGCCCTTAAATTTTTTAGATCTTCAACTAAATCATAATCTAAGTTTGGGTTTACATGACTCTGTTTATCCTCATCTAGTTTGGGTTGTTTTGGGGGCAAATTCGTAGTGTTTTTAGAAGAAGGTTTGTTTGTTGTCTTACTCCTAGTATTGTAGGGATGTACTGTCTCGAAATTAGCTTGAAAAATGCTATCTGAGAAGTGTCCAAAAATGTTCAAAGAAGATTCTTCTTCTTCAACTGTCTCTTGTTCAACTACTTCCTCAGGGATCTCAGGGGGCATCAAGTTATCCTAGGCTTTTAGAATTGTTTGAATGGTGAATTGCATGCTTTCTAGATTTAGGCCCTCGGTATTTGAATTAGGTCAGTTGGTGGGGAAGGGCTTCCTAAACAAGGGTTTGTAAGGACCTTTGCTCGAAGAAGCTTCTTCGGCCGTATTTTTCAAATCTATAACTTGATTTGATAGTTTCTGAATGACTTTAGTTAATTTTTCTAAATCCGATCTTTCAGGTTGTGTTTTACTTTGAGCAGGTCTAGGGAGGATTTTGATTTTCTTTTTGGAAGATGAACTAGTCTTTGTTTCGTTACTAGCAGTGTCTTTTAAACTAAGGATGTCTTTTTCAATCTGGCTGGCCTCTTCGAAGGCCTCTAAAAACGTGGCTTTCTTAGATCGCTTTACCCAAATGGTTATACTTTGATGCAAGTCTTTATTATAGTATGCTATGATAAGATTCTCAGCAGGCATCGATTCCATAGGGATTTGGTTCTTAAGTGTTAAGAATTTTTGGTTAAAGTCTTTGATTTTCTCTTTGGGGTTCATTCTTAAACTAGAAATCTCCATGACTAGAACTTCTAGGGACTTATCATCCCCAAACTTCTCAAGAAAGAAGGATTCGAACTTCTCCCATCACACGATGGTATGGGGTTGTTAGGCAACGTATCAGGTAGAGGCATTGCCCTCGAAAGTATAGAGGAACAACCTACAGACTACATCTTTGTGCTCAACATTACGGAGTCTAATGGCTAACATAAACTTTTTAATGTGATCTTCAACGATCTGTTTAGATTCAGGGTCAAACTTGGGAAGCCACTACTCTGGATGTTTGGGTAAGGGATGTTGAAACTCGAGTATGGCTACTGCATCCTGGTTGATCCAGGTTCTGGCAGGATTGTTCTGGTTAGCCATTGGTGTGGGCGGTGTGGAAGGCTGGGAAGAGGAACTGCCTTCGTCAGAAGATTCTTCTCCAGAGGAAGAAGGGGATGATGGAGGTGGTGAGGTTGGTATTCCATATCCTCCTGCAGCAAGAGTGAGGATTGGATCTATAGGGTTTAAAGTGAGGTTAGTGCCTCCAAGTTGTTCTCTGATATCAGAGAAATCTAAAKTTTGGTCCAAAGGTCAATTTGGTTGTCTTAAATGGGCACAGGCACTATGTGTTCTTATGAGAGATTGTCCGACAATCTCATGTACGTCACCACCTGTAGGATTTGGGGTTACTGGTTCAACTGTGATCCATAGATCGTCGTTTCATTTGGTTGTTGTTTGAGGGATGATGTMTTTTTTTGAATGACTTATTGTCACTATAGGTGAGCAGTTGGGTGGTGGAGGAGTCTTACGATCACCTCATGCCATTAATAATTTGCAGGCCCTCCTTCTAGTGCCATTTTTTTACGAGCAAAATTGACCCCTCGTCAACTGGAGGAGTGGATCCAGTCCAGGGTTGTCTAAATAACCCAAGGCGTTTGGATTAACCCACTCCGATAGGTTTAGTGGCTCCATTGGATGATCTAAGTCATAGGAAAATGAAAGAAAAACTAAGCTAAAGAAACTAATCTAAGTAAAAAAAAGAAGCTACAACAAACTATATACAAATCTAAAACATATATATACAATTTACTAACTAATATCATAAAACAATAATTCTACTTATTAAATGTTCATCTATCAATACAATTAAATCTCAATTATATATGTATAGTATTTACAGAATACAAATTTTGATCGAAATTTGCCAAAATCATTTGTAAATTGTCTTATGACAGCGAAGCTATTATTTTTTGTTTTTATAATTTTTATGAGAAAGGAATGAAAATGAAAGATTTCTAAGCTAAGCAATTAAAATAACAATCCTAACTGTAAATCTGAACTATAGAGATGAACAATGAAACGTGTTCATATTACAAGAAATTTATATATTAATTAACTAATTGAAAAACACTAACAAACTGACCTATAGAAACACTTCCTATTTGTCCTGTTCACAGTACTCGATTTAGCTGTTTGATGGGAAAAACCCACACCATATTTTCCACAAGCTTCTCGTAAACAGAAAGCAACAATGCTCTTTGAATACGAATGACAGAACAAACAAGACATAAAACAACAACAATTTTATAGTTTACAGATCATCACATTTAGATAAATCCCATTGCGAAGATTTGTACATAACCGTTCATTTAACAAAGAAGATAAAACTTCTATTCATTAAATTCAAACAGAGTAATTGATGTGAGAAAAATGAGATACATCAAATATGGACAGAATTTAAATCATCATGCATCAACCTGTAACAAATCTTGATATCTAAAGTAGTCAATAATTTGATTACAAATTGTTATGCACAAAACTTGAACAAAAGTAAAATAAATTGAAGCTAAAGCCATACAACAAATCCATTTCTATTCAAGTCTGTATAATCATAAGTCCATATTCTCTGTTCTCCCAATAGTGATTGGTTGTTTACAAAAAATAATAAGTATATAAAGTCCACAGGGTGAAACATTCCCTGTGGAAATCATCAAAACTGTTTGCAAAACATATGGGAATAATCTCCCAAATCTCTATTTCTAACTAAGAAGAACAACCTAAAACAAAACTATGTAACAAAAAGCATGTTCTAAACTGCCAAAGCAGATCCAATTCCCATTGAAATTCATGTGTACCTCTAGATGGACAAGAATAAACAATTTTAGATAGTGTTTAGTTGTAAAATCAACAAAAAAATCCAAAATTTATGACTAGCTACAGAATCTCATGATTCTGTAGCTGGTCATATTTACAAACAAAATCCTTTTAAATTAATCCAAATGGTAACATAAATGTATGTGGTGAATCAAACAGATCCTTTATTACTAGTTCAAAACAAGCAAATCATTTTTGCTAAAGCAAACCAAATTTTTTTATGCCAATTCAGAACAAACGAAATCGTATTGAATCAATTCAATCAAAATAGAACTATATTCAATTTATGCAACAAATATTTGATACTAGATCAATGCAAACACAATCGTTTATGCCAATTCAATACCAATAGAATCATTTTAAAATCAATGTTGAAATAGCATACCTTGGCTATAGGGATACGGTTCGATCAAGATAATTTCGAGTTAACAATGGCAGTGGTTGCCTCAAAATTTTTTAACACGATAGAACCTGTGGTCTTTTTCTGCTTATCGTAAGCTTGCAGTCTATCATTTTCCTTAGACAAGACAATCACCTGGTCCTCCAAGGATTTAATTCGGGACTACAACATAGGAACATCTGTGTAGTATCGTTCGAGCCAAGAGTTGCATTGAGTGCACTGTTGTTGATCGGGTCGAGTAACTACAGGTGAAGCATCTTTTAAATTACCAGGGGTTCCACTGTCAAACTTGATCTCGAGGAAGTTAGGGTCATCCTTAAGGCACAGTGTGAGGTTGGATACATAGTCATAGGGTTCAACAGAACAAAGGCTGTGTGAGTACGAGTACTCCTCGGTCAAAAATCACTCAATCTCAGAATCTGAATCTTCACTCAAAACAATAGGCTTCTGGTCTGTGTTTTGTTTGAGCTTGTTACGAGCACACCAAGATATCCAATGTGAATCCTTCCTACCCTTTCTATTGACATCGGTATTTCCCTTTCCCTTCTTTCTTGCAGGCCTCTTAACAGGCTTAGCATTGTCTTTCGAACATGGGTCAGGCAGGGTGTCGGGTAGGTTAGCGTTGGGGTATGTCGAGGGTTCGACAGAGGGTAGGAGTGTAGGAGGTGGCACAATAGGCCAAACAAGGGTTTCAGTGACCACATTCTTGTCCACTTGACCACATTCAGGAGTGGCAAAACCATTTCTCAATAAGAAAACTTCCCAACAGTCACCACTCAACCTCAAATGATGAATAATAACGATTTTAATCAAGGAGTGATGGAAGAGGCTGGAGTCAGACTTCTCCCTCTTAAATCCTTTATCCATTTTATACAGACTACGTAGGAGGTAGTGAGGCATATTCAAAGAGAAATCTATGAAATTCATAAGCAGCCAGAGATGGTAAAGAAACACTAAACCATATCTACCTTCGCAAGTAACAAATTGCTTAATAATGGCCAATAAATCATGCCACCTAGACTTAAGGGCCATGACTGGCATAACTTTATCACAACTGATAATTTTCCTCGAGGTAAATAGGAGAAACCATGGCACTTCATCCACCTTCAAATTCTTAAACCACCTTTTCCCTTTAGCTAGCAAACCTGTAGTTGAGCTTAGGAATTCCTCGTTCAATTTGAGTTGGATGTCTCCAACTTTGGCCCTGCACCCATCGAATGTGAGGGAAAACCATTGAGCGACTGCGAGGTTGAAACCCTCAAATTTTTGAATGAAAACTAACCAGCCATTACTCTCCAGGTCCTCATGAGAGTTGTCAAATAGCAGAAGTGTTTGGATGCCATTAGGCTCTATGCGCACTACAGGGGTCATAGGAGAGAGCACACGGTCTACAGGGTAAACAGTGAGGGGATCGGACTGGGTAGACACAGGACCAAATGCTCATAGGTTTCCCCAAAACAAACAGAGGTAGCCTGAGATACAAGGAAGACATTAATGCCTATGCATGTGAGGGTGGTGGAATGAAATGAAACCATGCAAAACACTCATATTTATATCTACAATCGACGACACCTTGGTAATTCAAATCATTCACATCAGAATCCAAATATCAAATGGATTAATGACATACTCGTCGAAAGCCATAACATACATAAACAAAAGATTTTGACCAAATATCCAATAACTATTTGAAAACCATAGTGTTCATAACCAACAATTGGTCTGTATGTTAAATTGACAATAGTATGTGTATGTTTTTAAAACAAAACAACATGTCGAATATTGCACCAAAGATTCAATCATAAAATTAATGCGTTGTATGAAACCATTGCACCAAGGATTTAATCAAAGACACCAAAAATCATTGCATCATAAACTTATAAATTGAAACCATATTAACCAAAATGCAAAGTGAACAAAGGTTTGGTGTCTTGCCAACTGTATGACCATTATTCAGTTAGAGGTGAAATGATCACATGAACAAGAGTATTCGCAATAATCCAGTGATGATTTTAATTCCATCGACATGACTTTCTATACAAGGTTTTCACGCTTGCAGTCGTGAAAATGAAAATGAAAGGCAAGTGTGTGAATGCACAAGATAATAGTGTCATTTTGTTTTAAAGAATTGCGATGAGTGTTGAGGGTTCAAAACCCTTGTGGGGGTAGCTTGTAAGAAAAAGATAAAAATGCAAAATGGCTGCCAACAAGGTCCTTTGTTTACCAAGTAAACAACAATATCTATAGACTCTGCCCAAAACTATAAGGGAAACCCTGCATGTAATCGCATACTCCTTGCACGCTCCATGATGGTCATGTTCATCCTTTCTGACACACCATTTTATTGTGGTGTTCCTGGAACTATCTTCTCTCTACGAATCCCATGGTATGAACAATAATCATCAAATTCCTTGTTGGAGTATTCACCTCCATTTTCTAATATGAGACACTTCAACCTTTTTCCTATCTCATTCTCAACCAAAGCTTTCCATTTCTTAAAAGTATCAAAAACATCATAATTTTGTCGAATGCAATAAACCCAAGTTTTTCTAGTTGCATCATCAATAAAACTAACATAATATCGATATCCACCAAGAGATGATACCTGATATGGTCCCCATACATCTGTATGCACAATCTCTAACCTTTCACTCTTATTTTCTTTTCCGACTATGATAAATCTAACTCTCTTATGTTTTCCATAAACATAGTGCTCACAAAAATCCAAATCAATTTGTTTAATATTTGACAACAAATTTATTTTGTGAAGTATATGCATCCCCTTCTCACTCATGTTTCCAAGCTTATGATGTCATAGTGTTGTATCCATTCTTGTCGAAACTAAAGAGATAGAAGAGTGATACATAAATACAATGTATCTACCTTCTCTCCTTTTGTTATCACTAGTGATCCTTTAGTGACCTTCCACACCTTATCTGTAAATATATATATACAACCTTCACTTTCGAACTTCCCAGTTGAAATTAGATTTTTCCTTATATATGGAACATGTCTTACCTCTTTCAACAACCATTGGTTTCCATTCTTTTTCTTTATTTGTACCTTTCCCTGTCCAACAATTTTGCATGGTGCATCATCACCCAAATCAGCCTGTCCAAAATCACCTTGAACATAATCTAGAAATTTTTTCCTATGGGGTGTGGCATGAAATGAAGCCCCTAAATCTACTACCCAAGACTTAGAAATATTATCTACATAAAGAATCAAAGCATCTTGTAACACATCACATGTTTCATTTTCTTATTGATTTTTTTCTCATTGTCTATCTCTTTGTTTCTTTGGAGCTCTGCAATCTTTCTTCAGATGTCCTTTCTTCCCACAATTCCAACACTCTATCTTTCCTATTATGGATTTGGATCTTCCCTTCCTATAATTCCCACGGTTCCCTCAACCATTTCCTCTATCCTTTTGTCTTCCCATGTTCTCCACAATCAATGCATTACCTGATGTCTCACTTGTTCTTTTCCATTGCATTTCCACACTAAGTATAACACCAACAACATCATCAAATTTTAGATTGTTTGAACCAAATACATAGTTACTTACGACCATGACCAAGCCATTCCATATTTCTAGAAATGTGCAAAATAATAGAAGATCCCTGACCTCATCATCAAAGTCCACTTTTACAGAACTTAGTTGATTAGTAACCACATTAAATTCATTTAAATGATCTGCAACAGACCCACCTTCTGACATCTTCATATTAAATAATATCTTCATTAGAAATACCTTATTGGATGTTGAGGGTTTTTCATATAGTTTATCTAATGCATCCATCAACTCCTTCATTTTCATTTCTTTTGAAATATTGAAAGCCACCGACGTTGTCAAGATCAGTTGTATCGTTCCTAGTGACGTTCTTTCAAAAACCTCCCATGCTTTGTCCTTCATGGCCATCGAATTCTTTTCTATTCCACCCAATGGTAGGAATATATCCTTCCAATATAAATAATATTCCATATTCGTCTTCCATAACTGGTATTTTTTTTCCATTAAAATTATCGACCCTAAACTTTCCATCTTCCACCATTGCTCCCACTCAAACCAGGAACCCTCTTTTCCTACGAGTCACCTTTCACTCTGATACTAGTTGTTAGAAAAACATGATCATGGAGTAATAAAATAAGACAAATGTGGAAATAAAACAAACATTATACACAATACAATAGATATATGGATATACGTGGTTCACCCAATGTGGGCTACGTCCACTGGAGAAATTGTCGATTCCTTCCTTTTTATTATCCAGCAGAATGAAGGGATACAACCTACAACACACCCATTGTAAATTCCTCTTCTTTATCTCACAGTCTCCTCTCTCAGAATACAATAATCACAGAAATACAAAACCGCAATACAATTCGCTCTTAAAGTAAGGTTTCCTTCTAGGGAAACAATCCATGAAATAACTTCTACCGTTAGATTTGTGACCTTATAATGAACAGTCCAGATTGACTACGAAATTACAATATTTTACAATAAAAATTTTCCTTCATGGGCTTCACCCCCAAACCCCCTAGTCGAGGTGATGATCCCCCTTACAACCCCCAGGGTGGAGGGGTGTACAATCTTCATGGGGTATAAAAAAAAAGATGAAAGAAAATACCTTTGAATCAGGAAGATAATCAGGCTACACAACCAACATTATGTGTTGAGCATTTTACTGATGTGTGTTCAATGTCCACCATAGATATTCTCTTTGGATTGATGACAATATTTATACTTCCATGATACCCTTGAATGTTAACGTATCCATACTTTCATGATGCACGATAAATATGGATCGTTGATCAATGATCATCACGATTACTTCTTTCTGTGTAATGCTAATTCAATCTACAATCAATATTTAATTGGACTATGATCCAATGTTCGATAATGGTTGATGTTCCTCTAGCATTATCGACATTATTTAGATCCTTTCTCTCCATGTGGCATGATTTAGATCCTTATTGGCATGATTTAACTGACATTCAATTCCTTAAGACCTCCGATGGTGATCCAGGTGGATATTGGTGGCCACCCACCTATTCAACTTGGAACCCCACCATTGCTTCTTTCAATTTTTCAGTTTTCACAGAGTATTGATCCAGTTGGATATCGATGGCCACCCACCTTTTCCAAATGGCTCAAAACGGCTTTCTGGAAATTTTGGCAATTTACTATTTTTAGCAGGTTTTAACTTCCGGGGCCATTTTGAGGGTCCAAATGAAGGTTTTTCGAGATCGATGCTCTAAATGATATCCAAAGGCATTATTGAGCCCCCAAAATGAATCTCCTTGATGATACCTTTCCAACAAGCTATCACACGCGTAAAACGGAGATCGTATGCAAAATTTACGACCCCGGGAAGTTGATGTACTCACTTAACCAAACGGGGCCCACATGACTTTTGGCGCTTCATCTCCTAGGGTTAGGTTTTTGGATGTCTAGGAATTTTGGAATTCTCGTTTATTGTAAAAATTCCTTTAGAGCCTCATTGTAATCATATTCTCACGGATGCGAGTAGCGGCCACATCTCTTCTCAGAGATAAGCTACCAGCGCCTAGCTAGTTTATTTCCATTCCGTTTGTAAGCATATTTCAGTCATTTGTTATTAATGAAATGAAGTATTATTTTTGTTGCATCTCTGTGTTTATGTGTATTTTTTTATTTCATTGTGTTCCTACATAAATCTGGATTAGTGGTATCAGAGTTGTCTGCTCATTCTTGATCCTTCTTTGCATGTCCCCAATGAGATCGGGGTATAAGGAGTTGGGGCTCGATCTGGTTGAACCCTTGCAATATCATCCTCACAAACCCTGACGACCTCCCATGGGGGAAGAAAAGAAAGATGAGGGAGCAGGAGATCCTATCAAAATGTTGCTTGAGGAGGCCCTCGAGAAACAAAGGAATGCTATGATGGACAACTTTTCCTAGATTCTTCAATAGATTCCGACTGGCGATGCATCGACATCCAGAAGACACTCTGGAGGTGCCACTCCTTTTAAGGTACAAGTAAACTTTGACATTCCCATTTTTGACGGCCAAATAGATGTAGATGTCGTAGATAGATGGTTGAATCTGTTAGAAAGAGGGCGAGGGAGAACCCTCTTTGTTTACTGGTGGGAAACCTACTCGGAGCAAGAGGGCGAGGGAGAACCCTCTTTGTTCTCGGCCACACCCACTTGGAATTCTTTCCGAGATTCCATAAAGGAACAATATTATCCTGTGGGGAGCTATGAGGACAAATACATATAATGGACTATGTTGCGGCAACAAAGGGACCAAGATGTGCATGAGATGACGAATCTATTTCATACCCTATGCACAAAGTTGGGTATCAAAGATTTAGAGAAAAATTTGGTGTTAAAGTACCACAGTTGTCTGCACAGATACATTCAAGAGGAAATGGAGTTCCTCAACATCTCCTCACTTGGTGTGGCATACCGATATGCTGCCAAGATTGAGCAGAAGTTCAAATAGAAGAAGTGAGACTTTGGGTCTGCAAATCAGAAGCACGGGAAAGGTACTCCCAAACTGCAAAACAAAGGACTGAGCCA
>JASDQU010682864.1:51891-69806 GCA_032191745.1 Picea mariana
ATGGCTCACCAGGGATCAAGTTCAGCAGAAGTTTCCTCATCTCATGGAGGAACTCAACGCAATGGGGACCATTGCTTCCTAAGGGGGGAGGAATGATCCAGGTGGATATTGGTGGCCACCCACCTATTCCACTTGGACCCCCACCATTGCTTCTTTCAGTTTTTCAGTTTTCACACAGTATTGATCCAGTTGGATATCGGTGGCCACCCACCTTTTCCAAATGGCTCAAAACGGCTTTCTGGAAATTTTGGTAATTTACTATTTTTAGTAGGTTTTAACTTCCGGGGCCATTTTGAGGGTCCAAATGAAGGTTTTTTGATATCGATGCTCTAAATGATATCCAAACGCATTATTGAGCCCCCAAAATGAATCTCCTCGATGATACCTTTCCAACGAGCTATCACACGCCTAAAACGGAGATCGTATGCAAAAGTTACGACCCCAGGAAGTTGATGTACTCACTTACCCAAACGCGGCCCACATGACTTTTGGCGCTTCATCTCCTAGGGTTAGGTTTTTGGATGTCTAGGACTTTTGGCATTCTCGTTTATTGTAAAAAGGCCTTCAGAGCCTCATTGTAATCATCTTCTCACAGATGTGAGTAGTGGCCACATCTCTTCTCAGAGATAAGCTACCAGCGCCTAGCTAGTTTATTTCCATTCTGTCTGTAAGCATATTTCAGTCATTTGTTATTAATGAAATGAAGTCTTATTTCCGTTGCATCTCTATGTTTATGTGTATTTATGTATTTCATTGTGATCCTACATAAATCTGGATCAGATGGATGAGGTCTGAGATGACTGTAGTCATCGATCTAGTTCTTTGATTCAAGCCTAACAATACACTTACTTATAATTTGAAATATATTGTAAAAACACCAACTTCGGTCCAGTTATATGTTAGTTCTTCTTTCTATGGTATCAATCTAGTTTAGATTTGCAACAAGGATTTGCACATGATCTCTTGCATGTAAAACATTTTTTCATTTTCCCAATGAAAACATAGACTTCTTTTGATCAATTGTCTCCATTACCATTCAGTGATATGATTCACTTTCATCTTTAATGTATTCAAAAATTATTCCCACAATGCCATCAACTTTCATTTAGTTAGCTATCTCAACAATTGTATTTGTCGTCCGCCTATAGTTCATGGACCACCAAGTGACATAATGAGTGTCATGAATGACAATTTGATCAACCACATCTGCATATTGACGTCAATGAAAATATATTCACATAATGGAAATCTACTTAACAATCTCTTGTTACAGAGTTGACATCAATGACACAAACTATCCAACAGAGACATAGATCCCCTCTATTGTTTGTAGGCATTGATGTATAGGATACATCAATCCCCTCTACTATTTGTATGAATCAACCTCCAGAAGACACCAATCCCCTTTGCTACTTTTGTCTTCACAAAATATTATATCCACTCCTTACTTCTTCCTTCGTCAGATCTACTCTATAATTGCTACTTCTTCTTTCACTCTGCCTTCACCAGATCTTCTTGCTTCTTCTTTAACTTTTTCCTCAGATCTTTCACTGTGCTTGATTATTCTTCTTTCTTTTTCTTCTGCTTTCACTTTTTTTGCATTGTGCACACTATTTTTTCTTTCACTCTGCCTTAGATCTATACTCAGTCATTTTTTCTTTTTCCAGATTTATTTTCTAAAACATCATATCTAATATTCAGCAATATTTAATCGTCACTCCTTGAATGATGTTTAATCATCACTCCTTGAATGATATTCAATCATCACTCCTCAAATGGTATGCATAATAATATTACATTTTCACCCACACACACATTTTTTCTCATAACCCTCTTCTTTATTTATACTTTTCCATAAGGTTTACTTCAAAAGTCACGTTCTTTTGAAAAGTCACAACCTTTATTAAATAATAATTAATATCCCCCCTTTCTTTATTTTTAATTCAATTTCTACCATACCATGGGTAAAATACCACCATGGTTTGTAAATCTATGTGCACCTTCACTTTTACCCATTTTAATCCATTTTCATGTTTACTTCACTTTTATGTAAACTCCACTTTCACTTTTATATTTTTCTTTGATCCACTTTCATGTTTACTCATATTTTACATAAATTCCACTTCCACCTAACTTTTCAACTTTTATTATTTATTAAAGTCAAATTTATATTTAATCCACTTTCATTTTTACTCCACTTTTATGTAGACTCTGTTTCCACTTAAATTTTCCACTTTTGTATTTATTAAAGTCACATTTATATTTGATCACTAAATAACCTTTGACATCAATGACAATATTTTATTCAACAATCTTCCCCTTTTTTCATTGATGGAAACCTTGTACTGAAAAAGATGTAATCCTCCAGAAATAGAAAGAGTTCTCCCTTGTCTGCAAATCTCCCCTTGTTTGTAATTCTCCTCCCCTTGTATGCAACTCTCCCCATGTCTATAATTATCCCCCTTTGAAATCAATGGAAAAGGTATGCACCCCCTTAGTTGTGCTTCCTTACTGACAAGATGAGAGGGATATCACTCCTAGATTCTGCAAATATTTCACTGGGAAGGGTTTTGGTAAATATTATCTGCAACTTGTTTCTCAATGGTCATGTATTCCATCTTGACACTTAGTTCAGATACCTGTTCTCTTGGGAAGTAGTACTTGATGAGAATATGCTTCATCGTTTTCTGCATAGTTCCTTTTGTTTTTTTGCTCCCCCTTATAATGTGTTTTCTCTTGTACTTTTTTGAAGTAGCTCCCCCTGTGAATGTACTATCTTTTCTTGTTGTAATTGATGATTCTTCTTTGTTTTATCATCATTCCCCTGAACTTATCCTTTTTCCACTTATCAAAAATCTTCCAAATACTTGCTATATTTTTCACTATCATGTTGGGTATGTGTTATATTCTTTGCATGTTTTTTTGGGTATTAAATATTTTTGGCGGTTTTTTGCATCCATTTTTGGGAAGTTTTTCAGCACATAGTTTCCGCTGATGGTTTTCTATTTTCAGTTAAGGAATTAGGGTTTTTGACTAATATGAATTATTGGATTAGGGTTTTGGATTCTACGAGATCCTATATGTATATTGTATTATAAACAATGTATGAGGTGAATAAATATAGAATATGTTGGTTTTCCCATTTTAGGTTTATAGGGGAAAAATCTTTGTGTAATGTGTATATTTACCATTGTATCTTTTATATTCTTTTATTGAAAATATGTTTGTAGTAAATAATTGTACAAGGTTAAAATATACATTTGGTATCAGAACAATTATTGGATTCAGGGGGATTCCTTTGTGGTTAGGGGTTTGGCTCAAGATGGTGAAAATCCTTGTTACAGTGGGAGATTTGCAGTATTGATTCTTCAAGTGAAAAGAAATGGTGAGCAGTTAAAAAATAGAGATCAATAAATTTAATGGTAAATTCTTTTAGCTGTGGAAGCTCAATATGGAAGATATGTTGGTAGACGGAGATCAGTGGATCGCAGTGGATCCAGGCACTGCACCTACAGAAACGTCAACAAATGACTGTAAAATGTTGGACTGGAAGGGAAAGAGCACAATCTAATTGTGTCTTTGAGATTCAATATTATTGAATGTGTCATGGGAAGATACATCCAAGGATTTATGGGATAAATTGGGGAATTTGTATCAGTCTAAGTCCCTAGTAAATAAATTGTTCCTGTAGAAGACATTGTATAACCTGAGGATGAGAGATGGAGACTCAGTGACAGAGCATTTCAATGCCTTTAATAATTTGGTAAGTCAGTTATTATCTGTTGAGATTACAATTTCAAATGAAGATTAGTGTATCATTTTACTGTTCTCTTTACCAGACTCATGGGATAGTATCATTGTGGCCATAGGTAGTAATACAAATACCTTGAGTTTAGATGATGTGGTCTCATCCTTATTATCAGACGAGATGAAACAAAAGAACATGGAAGGATAGAGCACAAATGCATTATTTTCAAGAGAATGCTCCCATGAAATAAATAGATCTAATTCCTTAAGTGTGAGATCTAAATCTAAGGGTATATCTAAATATCCTGGAAATTTTGTAAAGGTATGTTGGAGATGTGGAAAAGAAGGGAACTTCATGAAGCAATGTAGAAATGAAAGTGTTGAGACAGTGAAGGGATATGAAGGTTCTCCCTCTATAGAAGGAAAGACCTCCAAGGAAGAAGGAGGGGATGTGTACTTGGCTTCTTCAAGAACACATGAAGATCACGAGGCATGGCTAGTTGACTCAGGTGCATCCTTTCATATGATTTCCCATAGGGAGTGGTTATGTGAATATGAAAGGTATGATGGAGGTAATGTTTTCCTAGCTGATGATTCAACATCCAGCATCATAGGATGAGGAAAATTAAATTTGAGGCTCATATATGGAAGGATTAGAACATTGTCTAGTGTTCTGCACATCCCATGATTGTGTTGGTTGTGGAGCCTGATTATCTTCCTAATTCAGAGGTCCTTTCTTTCAGCCATTTTTATACCCCATGAAGTATTTACACCCCAGAAGTATGTACACTCTTCCATGCGAGGGAGTGCAGAGGGGGGGTACCCCCTCTACGGGGTCTGGGGGACCTATCCCCTAGACTGGGGGGTCTGGGGGCAAGTGGGCCACCATCAGGGGTTTGGGGGCGAAGCCCCCGAAGAAAAATTTGCCTTATAAAAGTATATTGTAATTTCATTGTAAATCTGGACCATTCATTATAAGGTCGCAGATCTAACGGTAGAGATTATGTTAGGGTTTTTTTCCCTAGAAGGCAACCCTCTTTTATGAGAGAAATGTATTGCAGCTATGGTTGATGGTGAATATTGTATTCTGAGAGAGGATACTGTGAGAGAAATAAGAGGAAGTTACAACATGTTTTGTTGTAGGTTGTATCCCTTCATTTGATGGATAATAATAAAGGAAGGACCTGGCAATTTCTCTGGTGGACGTAGCCCACATTGGGTGAACCACGTAAATCTATGTCTCTCTTGTATTGTGTGTCTTTTGTGTTTTTTTTCTGCATTTTTTTTATTTTATTGCTTCGTGGTCCTGTTTTTCTAACAGATTGGCCAGAAATTTGATTTTTGTAAGCAAAATGGACGATGCAGAGGTAAAAAAAAGGTATTTGAAAAAGACACATGCAAGATGGTTCGAGGAGAAATGGTGTTGGTGAAGGGAGTTTGGATTGGAACTCTGCATAATATGCAAGGAAGCACTATTATTCATCCGTGTAATAGTTACAATGTTCCTGATATTGGAGATGAAGAAGAAAAAACTCCTACATTATTTGGAGAGAAGGTTATATCATGGCATCAAAGACTGGGTCATATCCGAGAGAAGAGTCTTCTACTACTACACGGTTAAGGTATGGTTTAAGGTATGTCTAACTGCTCTCTAGTTTTTTATTTCTTTGAACATTGTGAAAATGGGAAGTAAAATTGGGTAAGATTCCCCTCTGGTGCAACAAGGGAAGAAGGAATTTTACTGCTAGTGCAGAGTGATGTGTTTGGACCTATGTAGGTTCCATAATTGGGAAAACATATGTACTATGTATTATTTATAAATGATTTCTCAAGGAATACTTGGATATATTTTCTCATGAATAAATATGAAGTCTTTGACAGGTTTAAAGAGTTTAAGTCTCTTGTTGAGAATCAAACAGAGAAAATAATTAAGGTGTTGAGGATGGATAATGGTGGAAAGTTTTGTGGGAATGAATTTGAATAGTTACGTAAGAAATGTGTTATAACAAGGCATAACACTACTTCTTATACAACTAATAATAATGGAGTTGCATAAAGGATGAGCGGGATGTTGATGGAAAAATAAAGGTGCATGCTCAGTGGTGTCAGGTTAGGGAAAGAATTATGGGCAAAGGCAGTGGGTGTTGCATGTTACCTGGTAAATCGATCACCCTCATCAACACTGGATGAGAAGACTCCACATGAGGTATGGACTAGTAAGAAACCCTCTCTCACACATCTCAAGGTATTTTTCTGTGAGGCCTATGTTCATGTTCCAAAGGAAAACATGAGGAAGCTAGATAAGAAGGATGAAAAGTGTATCTGTATTGGGTATCAAAATGGTCTCAAAGTTTATAATCTTTGGAACCAAAAAAATAAGAAGGTTGTGTATAGACAAGATGTGGTATGTAGAGAAATGAAATATTTTGTCAAACATGAAGTCCTACCAAGTAAGTAAGAACTAGAGAAGAAAGAATTTGAGTTAAAGGATGACGAATCATACTCTCCAGAAGAACAAGAATCAAAAGAAAAAGATCATCATACTCCAGTATTGAGGAGATTGTTTCGAGAAAAAAGGATACTAGAAAGGTATACTCCACTTGATTTCTATTCAAATTTTTCTTTGTCTATTACAAATGATGATCCTAGAACTATTAGGGAGGTAGTGGATTCAAAGGATGGAAAACTCTGGAAAAAGGAAATGGTCGAAGAAATGGTAGTCTTGGATAAGAATGATCCTTAGGATCTAGTGGACTTACCGATTGGAAGAAATCCCATTGGAAGAAAATGGGTATTTAAAAATAAGTTGAATGCAAAATGCAAAGTGGAGAAATACAAAGCTTGGTTAGTAGAAAACAAGTATTCTTCGGTTGAGGGAATTGATTTTGGTGATATTTTTTCTCTTGTTTCCAGGTTAACCTCTATTAGATTTATGTTATTTGTTTATGTTTCATTTGATTTTGAAGTAGAATAGGTGGATGTGAAGACAATATTCCTACATGGGGTTCTGGAAGAAGAAATCTACATGAAGAAGCCAGAAGGATTTGTTGTGAAGGGAAATAAGTAGCTAGTATGCAAGCTAAAAAAGTCCCTTTATGGTTTAAAACAATAACCAAGGATGTGGTATCAAAAATTTGATACTTATATGTTGGGACTTGGCTTTACAAGAAGCAAAGAGTATCATTGTGTGTATTTCAAATTAATTGGTGATCATTTGATTTATTTGGCCTTGTATGTGGATGACATGTTGCTAATAGGAAACAACAAGGAGATTCTCTAAGATGTTAAAACTCAGTTGTCCTCTAAATTTGACATGAAGGATCTTGGTGCTGCAAATTTCATTTTAGGTATGGAAATTAAAAGAGATCAAAAAAATAGGAAATTCTAGTTAAATCAAAGAAAATATGTCGAGTCCATGTTGTAGAGGTTCAATATGAAAGAATGTAAACCAATCAGGGTCCCTATTCTTGTCGGTGTAAATTTATATGTGCATCAATTTCCCAAGACACGGGAAGATGAGGACATGTCTCATGTTCCATATGCGAGTGCGGTTGAAAGTTTTATGTATGCAATGGTGTATGTTATACTGGACATTGCACATGTAGTGGGAGTTTTGAGTAGGTATATGTCAAAACCAAAGAAGGAGAATTGGACAGTAGTAAAGATAGTTTTCAGGTATTTGCATGGCGCTACTAGTTATGGATTATGCTACCAAGGAAGACCAGGATTGGATAGAGTGTTGGACATACATGGATTTTTGGATGCAGAGCGGGATGCAGATTTGGATTGTAGAATATCTACAGGAGGGTATGTGTTTAACTTGTTTGGATGAGAAAAATACAATATGTAGTGGCACTTTCAACTACATAAGTTGAATACATGGTAGCCACTCATGTAAGCAAAGAAGCGGTATGGTTACAAAGATTGTGTTCAGGTATTGAGTTGGTACAACAAGCTATAAGGATAGATTTTGATAGTTAGAGTGCAATTTTTCTGGAAAAGAACCAACTTATCATTCAAAGGAAACACATATTGATGTTCAATATCACTTTGTGAGAGACATGGTTGAAGAAAGGAAGGTGTTTTTGATGAAGGTGGACACTTTGAAGAATGTTGAAGATTCATTGAAAAAAATTGTGAGCATTGAGAAGTTCTCTTGGTGTAGAGGATTTATGGGCATTGTTGCCATGGATTGTTGACTATGTAACCTTGTAAACCCTTGTATGCAAAGAAAACAACAAGTGGGACAATGTTGGGTATGCAACACTCCCTTTCTTGGGGGATCCTAGGGGGGCAGAGCCCCCCCTATCTAGGGGTTCGTAAGGGGTGGGATTCCCCCTACACGGGGTTTTGGGGAAACGCCCCCACAAAAAATAAAATTTGGCAGTTTTTTACATCCATTTTTGGGCAATTTTTCGACACATGGTTTTTGTCGATGGTTTTCTATTTTCGGTTAAGGAATTAGGGTTGTTGACTAATTCGGGTTATTGGATTAGGTTTTTGGATGCTACGAGATCCTATATGTATATTTTATTATAAATAATGTATGAGGTGAATGAATATAGAATATGTTGGTTTTATCAGTTTGGGTTTCCAAGGGAAAAATATTTGTGTAATGTGTATATTTGACATTCCATATTTTATGTTCTTTATTGAAAATTTGTTTGTAGTAAATAATTGTACAAGGTTAAAATCTACATATAAAAACACTATTAGTTATTCACAACTGATAGGATTGGATTCCTTCAACATCTGATCACAATCTATTGCTCAAAAATGAATGTTTTTCTATTGTTCAAAAAATTTCCTTTATACAACTTATCACATCTTCATGTGCTTTGAATACTCAAGATATTATGTTCCTTCATATATTCTAAGGTATATTCCACTATAATAGGTATGTTTTGGGTTTGGTAGTGCTTGAATGTCATCAAACCACCATCCATTTGTCCTTCAGAAACACTTTCTTGATTATGGTCAATGTTGGTCACAATGTATAGAATATCTATGTGGACTTGTATTTTATTTTTCATAGTAGATACCTCAAACCATGCTAACTCCTAAATTTCCATACACCACTCACAAAGGATTCTAAGGTTTCTTTGGAAAAAAGTGTAGTGTTGTCAAATTTCATTCCTAGCTATCAAAAAATTCTTCAAGGTCTAAGAAGGAATGTCCAGAATATTGAATGAAAATTATATGCATGATACACATAATATAATGTCCTCCACTTGCACTTTTTCTATCATCAACACTTTTTTCATCAATGGTAAAAGTTGCTCGAACATGATACAACAACACTTCTAAAGAATTTTTGAACACTGTCACCAACAATAAAAGATAATCAATATATTTCAATCCAGATAGTCTTTGTATCCAATAAAAGCAGTAGTACATCTCCAACAACAGTCGAATATTGTTCGGTTGGTCTCAACAAATCCAAGTTGATTCAATGAGAAATAGTCAATTCATCAAGAAGACATGAGTTGGGTTCGCATATCAACAACTTAAAATATTCCCCCTCTAAGGGATCAATAAGTAGCAACAACATGTTTTGTCAAAACTTCAAGTTGATGAACTACCCAACCAAAACTCCAATCAACTATCATGTCAGGTTCATTCATAGTCAACCACTTCCATGGAAATCATAAGTAATTAAGAGAAGCTTTGCATGATTGTACAACCGATTATACGCAATGATATGAAGTCCTTAAAAATCTAGTCAAATGATTCCACTACCATCCATCAATCCAACAAAAATCTATCCTGGTAGTTGACATTGGTCCACAATTTTGACTTTCACATATCTTCTGCAATGATCTAGAAGCATGATTGTCATTCCTTCAATTTTTATGGTGAGGATGACAATATGGAATATATTTGTGTGTTGTTTGATTATAGGAAGTAGGTTCAGGGTTATGTTCACTTACGAGAGTAGAACAACCCGACATATCAACAACAATTTCATTTGTAATAACATTCTCAATTGTTGGCATGTGAGGAGCATGTATCTCATCAATCTGTTCAACACAATCAATAGTAGGTTGTTCTTCTAGAAAACCAGTCTTACCTTCTCCTGCAACAAACATAATTTACTTGGTTGTTGCAAGGTTGTGTGTAGGTAGGGAGGAAACAACAACATCGTATCCAAGACCATTCTTAATGAATGGATATCTATGACAATTGATGATATCATCTAATTTTTCAATACTATTTTCAAACTTCAAGCTTCTATTCAACTACGAAATTGACCTTTTCAAATCCTTTATTAAGGAAAAAATTTAGGTTCTATCTCATCACAACTTTCTTCCCTTTTCTTCAGTTGGATTCTCACCATTTTGTATGTCCTTCTTGCCTCTTCTAATTGAAATTTTAGGTTTATGATAATCCTTTCTAATTCTTCAAGGATTTGTGACATTTTGGATTTTGAATCATGATCCTATTCTTCATATTTTTGCAGTTTCTCCTTTTGTTTCAAATTGTTTTTTATTAGCTTATTTATTTTTCTTAAGGAACACCCACAGGGGTGTAGACTGACTGGAAACTGTCATGTAAATGGAAGGAAATATGTAAAAGAGGTCTCAATTTTGATTCTCGCCCCGATTTACCTATGCCCCATGCTTGTGGTTTGTGTGGACACACCTAGAAGTTATAATCGTAGAAGAAAAGAATCAACCCCATGTCACGCGAGTATGAAAACCACCCAAGTTGTCGATTCTGCCAGTACACACACACACACACACACACACACACACACACACACTATTTTCTTAAGTAACATATGAGTTCTTCTTCAATATCCACTTCTCCATATATTTCAATGTTTTCTTCTTCTTCTGAATCCATCATTTCTTTGTCTTCATCAATCTTAGTTTTTATTTCCATAAAGAGAGTTTATTTTGTATCACTATCGACATTGATTTCACTTCTTTATTTAGATGAATCACTGACCACTTTTGAATAGAGGCTCTTCCTCTAATTATAAGAGTTATTATTTTGTTCATGCTTGTTTTGTTTGTGGCTATGATGTTTTCTCTTTACATTATAGTCTTCATCATTATCACTACTTTCATTTTTTTCATATAGCAACACAATTTCCTACTTTTCCATAGTTAAAGAATTTAAAAGTAAACTTACCTTTGTATTTGCTAGATCCTTTTTTTAGTTTTCTTAGAAAATTTGCTTCCTCTTTGTCTGATTCATAGCTGGAAGAATTGCTTGATTTTTCCTTTTTGTTCTTCATCTTCTTTGAGGCTTTGAAATCTTCTTATTTCTTTGATGTTTTTTCCTTTTTAGTCTTCATTTGATATGCAATGAGGATCCCATGAAATTCACCCATTGTTAATTGATTAAGATCCTTTATTTCCTCAATGACAGAAACTTTAGCATCAAATCTTAAGGGGAGTGACCTCAACACCTTTTTCACAATCATAGATTCTTCAATCATTTCACCAACTCCTATGATGGTGTTAAAAATTGCGTCCACACAAAGGAGATAGGAGGAAACATTTTCTCCATCTTTCATTTTTCAGACTCTCGAACTGTCTTATGTGAGTTTGGAGCTTATCCTTCTTAACCTTGTCCTCGCCTTCATGGATGTTTTGAATCTTGTCCCAAATTTGTTTTGCTGATTTGCAATGCATTACTTTGACAAACTCGGATTTTGACAGTCCGCACAAGATGGCATTCATGTATTTTGCATCATTTTCACTATCCTTTTTCCTGACCATATCTGTTAGTGGAGTTTTGGGGGTTGTATAACCGTTTATCGAATATCAAAACCAAGGGCCATTAGATATGTGTGTATCCTTATACTCCAAAAGGCATAGTTTGTTCTGTCAAACAATGGAGCCCTATTTGTAGAGAAACCTTCTTGATCATCCATGTGTGCTCTTGATATCTACCTTCCAGTGGTTAGACTATTTTTGAAGGAACCAAATATGATACCAATTGTTGAGCACACACTTATACTGAGAGGGGGGTGAATCAGTATAAAGTTATATTTTTCTTTCTAACATTCATACACCATAAATAAATACAACAACCAGAAGACATAATATTTAATGTGGAAACCCTTTTGGGAAAAAAACCACAAAAACTTATTTTTATTAATTTGTAGGAACCAAACTATGGTTAGAAATGTTTCTAGGCAAAAACCTATTGGAGACACCAATCCCCACTATTTTTCATAGGAATCGACCTACAAGAGACACAATTCCCCATTTGTTGTCTGTTGGCATCGACCTATAGAAGCCATCGATACCCTTTATTGTTTTTAGACATCGACCTACAGGACGCACCAATCCCCTTTGTTGTTTGTAGGCACCGACCTACAGGAGACACTGATCCCCTTTGTTAGTTATATGCATCGACCTGCAGGAGACATCGATCCCATTTGTTTYTTTTGTCTTCACAAAATATTCTCTACTCTCTTTACTTCTTCCTTGTTCATATTTTCTCAGTGCTTGCTACTCTAGATATTCTTGCTTCTTCTTCAAATTCTTCCTCAGATATTGCACTTTKCTTTCTTCTTCTGCTTTAGCATTTCAAATTTCACTTTCGTCTTATTTCACTGTTTTCACTACTTATTCTTTCACTCTGCCTTAGATCTGTACTCACTCCTTTTTATTTTGCTAGATTTATTTTCTAGAACACCAGATCTAATATTTTCCAATATTTAACTATCACTCCTTGAATGATGTTCAATCCTCACTCCTGAATGATATTCAATCGTCACTCCTCAAATGGTATGCATAAGAATATTATATTTTCATCCACACACATTTTTTCTCATAACCCTCTTCTTTGTTTATACTTTTCCATAAGATTTACTTGAAAAATCATGTTCTTTTGAAAAGTCATGACTTTTTTTAAATAATAATTAATTTCCCCCCTTTATTTATTTTAAATCTACTTTTTACCATACCATGGGTAAAATACCACCATGGTTTGTAAATCCATTTGCACTTTCACTTTTACCCTTTTTAATTCATTTTCATGTTTACTTCACTTTTACGTAAACTCCACTTTCACTTTTACCTTTTTATTTAATACACTTTCATGTTTACTCCTCTTTTACGTAAATTCCACTTCCACGTAACTTTTCAACTTTTGTTCATTATTCAAACCATATTTATAATTACTCCACTTCCATGTTTACTCCACTTTTACATAAACTTTGTTTCCACTTAACTTTTTCACTTTTGTATTTATTAAAGTCACATTTATATTTGATCACTTACTAACCTTTGGCATCAATGAAAATATTTTATTCAACACCCACCAATATGGGATGCAATGCTCATGTTATATCATTGCTACAATAGTTTGAATGTTGTAGCAGTAGTTAATTTCATTAGCAATTTTATATGTTGTGTTCGATTGTTTATGTTCCATCAATGATTTCATAACTACAAAGAGTCTTTAACCTATAAATGATTTGCTTGTATTCCTTCTAGTACAGTTCTTGGGATTGGAATTGGTACCTTAGTCCATCTCTGGATATAACCAATAATGGTATTTGCACCTTGTCAGGGATAAGAACTTAAGGTTTTATGGTTTGTTGTCTTGTTAAAGTTGTAGTTTGTTCTCTGATTTATGCAATCTACAAAGTTCTTTTATTTAAACCACAATTGCACAATTTTGTAAAGAATCGATTTAATCACTAATAGATAGACAAGAAAAGCTTGAGGAGAAAGAAATGTACCAAACCTTCTTGTGAGAAGATCTTAGAGAATTGGTAATTGCTCTTTTTGAACTTTTTATTGTTGTTACAAATAACCAATTAATGCAATGCAATGAATGACAACTAAGTCACATATGTGCATAGACCATGTGTTCAGACACAAAGAATGGAGTGTCACCACATCTTTGTCACATTGAATGTGTTAACAGGGAATTAAAGAGTTAGATTCATTGCTCATAAGTTTTATCCTTGAATTAATAAATCCAACCCTAGATCAATAGCCATGAATAGTGACTTGATATTTTCTTAAATATGACTAATTAGGAGGAAATCTTCTAAGTAAAACTTATGGTTATATCTAGTACTATATTTTCATTTTGTTTTTGGATAGTAATTGGGATTCTTCTCATCAAATCTAACCTCATATACTAAGCATGAACACTTAGCCTACTAAGTGAAAGATTGCATCTTGGATTCT
Source organism: Picea mariana (assembly GCA_032191745.1). Taxonomy (NCBI): domain Eukaryota; kingdom Viridiplantae; phylum Streptophyta; class Pinopsida; order Pinales; family Pinaceae; genus Picea; species Picea mariana. Next base: position 65,802 of record JASDQU010682864.1, read on the forward strand.
AGAAGGAGATTTGATAAAAGAATTAGTTATTCATTCTTGCTTTTGAGTTCTTTACCAACGCTTGAGTATTTTTGTGTGTGTGAATAACTTAAACACCCTTTGAATGAAATTAGGATGAGAACAGATCAAGGGCATGTGCATATATGGATCAATGATCTAGGCATGACATCTGGAGCTATTGAATTATTCCCATACTAAATACTAGTCCTATGGACAAAGTGAAGTTGTTCAAAAGGGTTTTCTTGTTAGTTTCTTTGTGTTTTGATGAATGATTGGATTGTAGCACGTGGATTACTTTTCCTATGAGAAGATAGAATAGTTTATACTTCCATATTTTACCTGCACATATTGTTTATACAACTCACAAGTTTATGAATTGGATTGACAAGTAAATGTAAAAGGGTTTATCAACACCAATTAATTGACCCAACACTTTCCTGGAAGTTGTCCTTTCAAACTGAACTGCCAAAGGTCATACTATCCATGTCTTGTAGTTTTTGAGCTCTTCTGCAAAATTGTGTCTTTTTTCAACTCTTCCTAAGATTCTAGTGCTAATTCCTCCATGGTAGGTAGGACTTTCTCCTCAATTTCTTGATCCAACATGGAAGACTCAAAGAGTTTCAAATTATCCACATTAACTACTAAGTAAATTCACATATATGTGGGCAAAGTGAGTATTTAGGCATTGTCACCCACCTTCTCCAATACCTCAAAAGGGACATATTTTAGAGCCTTGATATTCTTACCAGGACCTTGTTGTCTTTCCTTATTCAACTGTAATCAAACTCAGTCTCCCTCCTTGAATGATTTTTTTCTTTCGTGTTGATCATGTCACGCCTTTTACCTTTCTTATGAATTCTTCAACATCTACTATATTTGAAAATGGATTTTCCTAATATTTTCAAAAAACATATCTACTTTCAATGCATCTCTCGTGATGTCTTCCCTCACTCCTCCTTGCCTTCCATAAATAACATCTAAGGGGGAAGGTGTAAAATATCCATATAAAGTTTCAAAAGGGGACTTACCAGAAGAAGTATGGAATTCTATGTTATAAGAGTGTTGAATGTAGATCATATTTTCATCCCAGGTCTTTGGATGCTTCTAATTGTAACCCCTCAAAAGTTGTACCAACATCTTGTTGACTAATTTTTTTTGTGCATCTGTCTTTGGATGGATTGTTGTATATCTCTTCAACTTCATGTCCATATTATCCCAAAGTGTAGTCCAAAAGACACTAATAAATCTAGTATCCATATTTGATATTTTTCTCCTTAGTATCCCAAAGTGCACCGAAACCTATTCAAAGAACATATTTGTTGCTTATTATCATTTGATGGTATTTTTACAAGGCACAAGAATACACATATTTTGATTTCTGAGATTTATGTGGTGAGGAGTGTTTTCAGGCAAATTCATAAAAAACACAGTTTTATCCATTGAATGTCAACGTTTTGGATCCATATCAGGATCCATCATCAAGACAAGAAGCCTGGATCCTTGTCCCGATGATGTATCCTAATATGGATCTGAAACTTTGACATTCAATGGATAATACTATGGTTTTTCTGAATTCGCCTAAAAATACACATATTGTGGAACCAATCAACTACCACAAATAAATTGTCATTCCCATTTCTATTTGTTGGAAAACCACCCACAAAATCCATGGAAATGGTTTCCCAAGGTTAAGTGGGTATAGGTAAGGGATGTTATAGACCTTCCTTCCTATTATTGGGCTTGCTAGTAAAATAAATCACTCATCCTCTAATATACCAAGCTACAACTTCTTGCATTCTAGGCTAATACACATACCTTTGTAAGTTAGCAACCATATTCCCAACACCAAAATGTCTTGCAACCTTGAAGGTGTCGGCCTCTCTGATAAGCTACAATATTTGACCTTTAGGAACACAGAGCTTGTAAAGCTTGTAGATAAACCCATTTTGGAGATGATGTTCATCCTTACCGTCATCTTCTTCTACACTAATTTAGCCATGTAGATGTTGAAACACCTATTTAAAGTCCTCATCTTTTGTGTATGCCTCTTTTATGCTTCATGGGTAAAAGGATCCATGTGCATAAGAGTTCTCAAAGCTATAATCTTGTATGTGGGTGGCCTTGAAAGCATGTCCACCAACTTATTAGTGTTTCCCTTCTTATAATTGATTATTAGATAAAATTATTTCAAAACCCCATCCACTTGTAATGTTTGGTTTGTTGTATCTTACTTTGGGCCTGCAAATAATGCAATGGTTGGTGATCAACGTGTATAATGGTTTCCTTTCCCATCGTATAGTTCTTTCACTTCTTAATGTTGGAGTTACTTCACACACACCTAGGATTTCTTTTTCCTAAGGTTTTTCCTTGTTTATTAGTCATAATTAGTCATTATTCAGTCTCCTATATTTTAGGCGAGAGTATTCCAACTAGAGAATATTCTCTTCAATTGACACTTCAGTTTGACTAGTTGAGTTGAGTCTAGATGCTGCATTGGTTTTGTCAACATGAAAAATTCGGATAATCACCATGATAATGCACACATTCCTTGGGATTATCACCATACTAGCACATTTGTTAAGCCCTAATATTGGCTCATTACCCCTTAATTGGGGCATATTAGATTAGTAATTATATTTTATTTATGTCGACTTTAGGCCATTAGTTGTAATTTAGATTAGTAATGTTATTTTAATTATGTCGTCTTTAAGCCATTATTTGTAATTATACCTCCTAGTCTCCTATATATACCAAGGAGGCATTTTCATTTTGAATCATCTTGGACTTGAACATTTAAGTGGGGTAAAAGGAGGTTGCCCCCTCGAAGAGGCTTATTATCTGAAATAATCTCTTTTTCAAGGCGTTGAGTACTTTTCCTGAGGTTTTATATGCTATATTGATGTTTGGTTCTTAACATATGGTATAAGAGCTCAAGGTCTTGGGGTTTCGCTGCTACATCTGAGACACCGTGGAATTTTTTCTATAACATTTTTTCTACAAAGTTTCAGAAGGAACGACTTGGAGGGTATTTATAAGACAGATCAAGGTACGTTGGGTTCATAATTTATCTCTTGAGGCCTTATAATTTCGAAGATACAGCCTGTACAAGATAGGGTTCTGGAATCATCCTGAAATGAGTCATTGTGGAATTTTTGCTATAAAAAAATTTATGTAACATTTCAGACCTTGAACTCCGGAGGCCATTTACAAAAATTGTTAATATATCTTTTTTAAAAAGTTCAGCTTTGGGGTCATCTTAAATTTGTAGATACACCCTGTGTAAGATAGGCTATCTGACTAGTCCTATTGACTAGTCTCAAGAAGGTGTTCCAAGTAAAACAATCATAAATTCTTCCTAGAGTATCCAAATTGTGTGGGACTGGTTGCATTGGATCTTGGACAGTCTGTAGTATTTTGGGTGCGAGTTTCAGAATTTTATATCAATTATTTTGTGTGGGGCACACTATACAAGTGAGATCTTCTGGAAAGGACAAAAATCGGAAAGTTGTGGGGAAGCTACCATAAATTCCACTTGGCACATCCAATTTTGATTAGACTTGTGGCATTGCAGAGAAGAAATATCAGAGAAATACATAAGAGAAATTTTCATACCCAGAAAAGCCAAAAATTGGGAGATACAACAGAAGAAATATTGTCTAGCAGAACCACCTCAAAATCAAGGTTCAAAAGTGATACTTGGCCAACATGCCACCCAAAAAGGGAACTTCTACACCAAATAAGCCTCCAGAAAATCCTACTTGGAATCTTGATGAAGGTGAAGAAATGCATAGGGACATAAATGAACTAAAAAATAAGATGGATTCAATAGAAGCTAAGATGGATTCAATGGAAACAAAGATGGATTCAATGGACACTAAGATAGATGGGTTAAAAGGGGAGATCATGGAAGTATTGAAAAATTTCATAACAGAGAAGACACCTGAAAGTGAAAATGCATCCCATGAAATTCATGATGTGGACACAAGGAAGGTGAATCAAGAATGG
>JASDQU010682864.1:69906-86256 GCA_032191745.1 Picea mariana
CCAACAAAATAAGGTGGAAACAATTAAGACCCCAGGTCTTTTACAACCATTATCCATCCCAAGTCAGCGTTGGGAGGAGGTTTCCATGGATTTCATCACAGGGTTACCAAAGTCTGAAGGAAAGAGTGTCATCATGGTGATTGTTGATAGACTAACCAAGTATGCACACTTTTGTTCACTCTCTCATCCCTTCAAATCTAGTACAGTTGCCATCGCATTCATGCAGACAGTTCAAAAGCTACATGGCAGCCCAAAGATTATTTTAAGTGATAGAGATCCCATATTCACTGGACATTTTTGGACAGAATTATTTTCTTGTTTGGGTACTCAATTGGCTCATAGCTCATCCTATCATCCTCAATCTGATGGACAAACTAAGATGGTGAACAAATGTCTAGAAGGCTACCTTCTTTGTTTTGTCTCTGATAAAGAAACACAATGGTTCAAATGGTTACCCTTTGCAGAATGGTGGTATAACACTTCCTTTCAAAATGAAACAAAAATGACACCATTTATGGCACTTTATGGATACCACCCTCCTTCCATCACTTCTTCTCTAAAAGAAAAATCTAAGGTTCAAGCAGTGGAAGATCACATCGAGAATCAACAACAAATTCTCCAAATCTTAAAGGAAAACCTGACCATGGCACAGAATCGCATGAAACAACAAGCAGATCAACATCGTAGTGAAAGAAGTTTTGAAGTAGGGGATTGGGTATTTTTAAGACTACAACCATACAAACAGATGTCCCTCAAGCAAGCCAAGAAGGATAATAAATTATCACCAAAGTACTATGGCCCTTATAAGGTGTTGCAAAATATTGGTACTATGGCATACAAATTGGAGCTGCCTGCATCTTCATGAGTACACCCAGTTTTCCATGTTTCATGCTTAAATAAGGTTATAGGCGACAAGATCCCAGTTCAAACTATATTTCCAGAACTTGACGAGGAAGGAAAAATCATATTGGAGCCTGAAGCCATCACTAACACAAGAATTCACCAACTGAGGAATAGATCCATTTCAGAGTATCTCATTAAATGGAGGAAACTACCGGCTGAAGATTTCACTTGTGAAGATGATTCTTTTATACAGAAGCATCCAGAGTTACTCAAGATTTGTGGACAAAACTTGTCTCAAGGGGAGGGGCATGTTAATCTCTAATATTGGCTCATTACCCTTTAATTGGGGCATATTATATTAGTAATGCTATTTTATTTATGTCGGCTTTAGGCCATTAGTTGTAATTTAGATTAGTAATGTTATTTTAATTATGTCGGATTTAAGCCATTATTTGTAATTATACCTCATAGTCTCCTATATATACCAAGGAGGCATTTTCATTTTGAATCATCTTGGACTTGAACATTTAAGTGGGGTAAAAGGAGGTTGCCCCCTCGAAGAGGCTTATTATCTGAAATTATCTCTTTTTCAAGGCGTTGAGTAATTTTCCTGAGGTTTTATATGCTATATTGATGTTTGGTTCTTAACAACATTACCCTTGATTCATGTATCTACTCCTCACTACACTCTGTTCAGACAGTTAATTGAAGACTAGTTGACTAGTTAACTCAACTAGGTGGTAGTTCACTCCCATAACTTCTTGAGAGACTAGACTAGGTGGCATTTCACTCCCGTAATTGTTGGTGTGTGTCTATATCACTCTATACCACCACTATGGTGCATTGGTTCTCCTCCAATGCGCATTCATTGAGTTATATTGAGTATATCATGCGTAAATTATTCATTATTCATTACGGTAAATGAGAATTCTTCCATTCTTTCTCTCCTTCTTCTTCTTTCTTAATTTATCTCTGCAAATGTGTGTACTATTTTATAGATAGATATATTTTGTGTAGGTTCAACACATTTACATGGTATCAGAGTTGGCATACTACTAATCAAAATCTACACCAAAACAATTTTGCAACTACAAAAGATTGAAGACAACGAAAAAATGGATTTCCAAAAAGAATTCATTATTACACCTTACAACTACTTTGAATGGAAGGAGAGAATAATGATTCATCTCCGAAATAGAGGATTGTACAGGTTAACCTTGAATACAAATACAGAACCATCAATAGCCATATAAAATCCAAGTACTTAAATCGAATGGATGAAGCAGGGTTGATAAATCTAAGGAGAAAAAAATGGTTCTCACCATTCTCTCCAAACTTGGTCCTGAATTCTCTGTATTCATATCCACATTCCATTCTGTCAAATTGTCCTCTAGAGCCACCCAGAAGATGCCTTCTCTTGAGGAATTTATTGAATCCCTGACACAAGAGAAAACCAAGCTCATCAACATGGGAAAAATCAAAGGCCAAATGGTTCATGCACTTACTATGAAAGATGGAAGACAAAAATATTAGAAATATAAAGATAAATACAAAAGGAAATCTCATGCACATATGAAGAAGGGATGGTACACAAAACCCTTCATCGATGCCTCTGGATCCAAAGGGGAAAAGGGAAGAAAAGGGGAGAAATGCACATACTGTCACAAAGGATTCCATCCAGAATCTGCATGCATGAAAAAACAAATACATGTAATGACTCAAATACATCAAAAAAAAACTCTTGGAGATCGCATCCCCGAGGGTGCCAAGAAGAAGAATCCATAAGATTAGAATCCCAAGTAAGGAAATTCTATCCATGCCTTGATTGCCACCAACTCCTCTCTCGATGCTTGGATTGTAGATTCAAGAGCATCACATCACATGGCTGCCTAAAAAGAAGTATATTCTTCATTGGATGCATGCAAAGGTCCTCCTATTCTAATGGGGGACAACTCTTCAATCGAAGTCACCAGTAAAGGAAGGATTGAACTCACCAACAGAAGCTTCAAAAATGTGTTGCACATTCCCAAAATTTCGGTCAACCTTCTCTCTGTGTATCAAATGATGAATTATGACACTAGAAAGAAATTCATATTCACACCAAATGTTGTGGGCATATATGACACGCAAACCCTCCAGGGTTGCAACCGATGAGGTAAATCATCAGTCTAGATTGTACACTTTTTCTGAATTCATTGACCCTGATTCTACTTTACTACTTACTCATATTGATGAAAGTAGTAGGATATGGCATGAAAGGTTTGGACATTTGAATTCCAAATACATGAAACAAATTAGCAAAAAAATATTGGTTGATGGTCTACCATACATCCATTTCTCCAAGGGAGTATATGATGGATGTGTTCTCGGAAAACACCCTGAAGAGAAATTTGACAAAGGAAATTCTTAGAGAGCTTATGTGCCTTTAGATTGGATCCAAAGTGACCTCATGGGTCCTTTTCCACATCCATCTATCAGAAAATCAAGTTTTGTTCTTATTTTTTTTGATGATTTCTCGCGTTTTAAATGGATTTACTTTCTTAGAAAAAATTATGAGGTCTTTCAACACATTAAATACCTCAAAGCCCTGGTTGAGACATAGTCTAAAAAGAAGATCAAATTCCTCTGAACTGATAATGGGGGAGAATATGTAAATCATGAGATCCATAATCATTTCCATGAGGTAAGGATTGAGTTGTAGCACACAATTCCCTATACTTCACAGCAAAACGGAGTTGTTGAGTGGAAAAAAAGATCTCTAAAGGAGATGAAATCTTGCATGTTCCATGGAAAGTCACTACCACATATACTATGGGCCGAAGCACTTAATTATGAAACATACATCCAAAACATATCTCTCCATAGATCTGTCAAGGATAAGACCCCCTACGAGGCTTGGAGAGGCCTCAAACTAGAAGTGACCCACTTGCCCATTTTCGGTTAATGTGCATGGTCCTGGACTCCCTCTAAAAAGAGGAAGGCACTTGATCCATAAAGCACTGAGTGTATTTTTGTTGGATATCCCAACGGTGTGAAGGGATATAGGCCTATTGATATTTCCTTGGACCGGCTCATCATTGAGCATAGTGTCCAATCTGAGGAAAGTGTCTCACATGTACCTTAGCAGTCACATGCAAAAACCTTCATTCTTCCACCCGTCGGAGATGATGAGCATGCACATGCCGACTCTTCTTCAGATGAGAGTTTTAATTTAGAAGACTCAGATGATTCATATTCAGAGTCAATACACTCATATGTAGAGTTAACACATGCATATGTAGTTGCAGAGCTAGAGGAGAGGCCCAAGTGGGCACATACTACTCTTCAAGATGCAGGGGATCTCGTTGGTGATCCATCCAATACTAGGAGGACTCGATATTATTTCATGGAGCCTCATGTTTCACTCACTTCCACTGAACCATTTCCCTCTAGGCATATTTTCTTGGTTCAGTCTTCAGATCCAAAGTCTTATGGTGAGGCTACTGGAAATCCCTTTTGGGAATCTTCCATGTAGGAGGAGTACAACTCCCTCCTCAAGAACTAGAATTGGGATCTGGTTCCCCTTCATTCTAGGAGGAAAATTGTCAGATGTAGATGGTTCTAAAGGAACAAGAGTGAAACAGATGGATAGATTAGAAGATACAAATCCAGGATTGTTTCCAAGGGCTTTTAGCAGGTGCATGGTATTGACTATGATGAGACCTTCTCTCTAGTAGTGAAGATGGATTCCATACGATTGACACTTGCCATTGCGACAACCAAGGGATGGGAATTCCATATGATGGACGTGAATAATGAATTTCTTCAAGGTGATCTATCTGAGGAGATCTATATGGAGCAGCCCCAAGGATTTTTGTAGGACTTGTATTTTCTCATTCAAATGATGAAGTCCCTTTATGGACTCAAGCAAGCTTTGAGGGAATGGTATGCCAATATGGACTCCTACCTGTTGTCACTAAACTTTGTACAATGTAAATTAGACCCGAATGTATACATGATTAGGATGGTTGATTCACTTGTACTCTTAGTTATGTATGTTTATGATTTGTGATCACCGGTTGCTTGACTTCAGCGATTGTTGCAGTCAAGAGGATTCTACATGACAGGTTTTTTATGAAGGACATGGGTCCAATACACTTCTTCCTTGGACTCAAGATCATTCAGGATGAATCAAGCATCAAACTTTCTTAGGCCAAAGTATGAACGATATCTCCTTGAGATATTTCACATGACAGACTGCAAGTTTGATCCGACTCCTTTAATATCAGGAGTCAAACTTGAGGATGGTGGGGAGACTCCATTGGTTGAAAGCACACTATATAGACATCTAGTAGGGAGATTTTTGTATCTCACACACTCCAGGCCAGACCTCTCCTATGCAGTTGGAACAGTTTCCAGGTTCATGTAGGAGCCACATGAGCTACATTGGAAGGCTACAAAGTGTATCCTTCGATACGTACAGGGAATCACCACCTTTGAGATTCATTATGCAGTATAATCTACATTAGATCTCATCGGGTTTACTAATTCTGACTGGGTTGGCGATAGCACTGATCACAAGTCCACATCTGGTTACTCACTCAGTATTGGTTCCAGGGCTATATGTTGGTCGAACAAGAAGCAAGATGACATTTCTCTATATTTAGCTAAGGTAGAGTACAGAGGGGTAGTTAACATAACCATTCAGGCTATGTTGCTACAACATTTTCTCACTGATTTGGGAATTCAGTTTCATCGACCGATCTTCATCTAGTGTGACAACCAGAGCACTTTGAAGTTCTGCAAAGATCCAGTTCAGAGGCAGTGGACAAAGCACATTCATATCCACATGCACTACATCTGGGACTTAGTACATGAGGGGATCATCGACCTATAGTTATTTCCTTCAACAAAATAGATGACAAACATCTTCACCAAGACCTTCAATGAGAAGAACTTCCATTATTTGCTAAATCATCTTGGAGTGAAGGAAACAATTTCCTAGCAACTATAGTTATTCTTTTTACATACATTGTGCCTTGAGGGGAGGGGGGTTCCCATAATATTTTCCCTCTTTAATCACTTTATTTTCAATGTATATTTTGTATTTGGGTACCTAACATGGCCGCGTTGTCAGGACCCATTCTTTATTTTCACCATAGTGATGTTCAGGGGGGGTGTTGGAGTTACTTCACACACACCTAGGATTTCTTTTTCCTAAGGTTTTTCCTTTTTTATTAGTCATAATTAGTCATTATCTAGTCTCCTATATTTTAGGGGAGAATATTCCACCTGGATAATATTCTCTTCAATTGACACTTTAGTTTGACTAGTTGAGTTGATTCTAGAAGTTGCATTGGTTTTGTCACCATGCAAGATTGGGATCATCACTATTGGCCCTTGACCAAGTTTTGAGGAACACTTGGTCATATTTGACCATTTTTGGACTTCGACAACCTGTCAAAGATGGAGCGCCAAGCGAAGCAGAGATCACGGGATCTTGGCCCACTTTTGGGGCCCTTTTAGGGTTTTGGGTTAATGTAATGAGAAAGGGATGTCGGCCCATGGGTTTAACCATGTTTAGGCCTATTTTGTAAAGTATAAATAAGTAGCTAAGAAATGTAAGAGAGGGAGAGAAGATAAGCCAAGTGCTAGTAAAGGCTTTTTGTATATTGTGTGACTGAATTGCAGAGCTGAGTTCAAGTGTTGTAAGTGTTGAGAGCATGGATTGTAAGAAGGCTATGTGCTAGATCTACTCGGGGAAGGAGGATCTGGCGAGGTGCACCCAGATATCCTGTCCTATGTGAAGTACAAGTGTGAGCTCTGAGATGTAATCCGATTGACCAAATCTAATAAAGAAGAAGAAGACTTTGTGGATGTAGCCCTAGGGTGGGGGTGAACCACGGTAACTCTATGTGTTATGATCGGTGCTTCGACCTAATGTGTTGGTTTATTTCCATGTGTTGTGCTTGATATGATTATGCTATGTTCTTTGCTATGATATACTTAGATAGATCCACTTTGCTTTGTGCTTCTTATATGTGTGGGTATACATTTGACATATATGAAAGTGATGAGTGCTAGACCTATTTTGATGTTGTCAAGTACTAAATTAACCTAGATCTAAGTGAATGTTGTGGTGCTCTGTGCCATCTGTGAAGTACCATGAGGGTTAAATACTGATGAATGATCTATGCTAAAGTGCTTTCTAAGAGTAAGAATCATAGATATGTGTCCCAACTAAGGTTCCAGACACCTGAGTCTTGAAACCACCCCTGCCTCTACCTTGGGTGAGACTTCATATTCTTTGCGGGTGTTGCCAAAAGGACCAGTAGTTAGGGTTTTGTTGGTGCATTTTTGGAGAATTGAACCGTGGGTCTGCCCCTATGCCAACAAAGAGTTCTATTTCCGGGACCTGAAACTGTGATTGTTGGGAACTGAGGAAGAAGAAACTTTGTACAAAAGAAAGCTCTGTGTGTAGATATGTTTCCCTAGTGTGCAGATTTTTAATCGACCTATGAAGCTTTGTGCCAGGAATAAGGTCAGATTTGAAGAAAGGAATATCAGATTCGAAGAAAAGAAGTGAGATCTAAACACTCTGTTCTCTAAGAAAAGTAAAAGTGTAAATTTCTGAAAGAAAGAAGTCAGATCTACAGAAAAGAGGTAAGATTTGTAAGCTTTGTGCTCTAATAAAGGTAAGAATAGTCAAAAGTTCTTAGATATGGAAGTTTTGTGCTCTGTAGATGTAAGATAAGTGAAATTTTTTGTTTCTAGAGCATTTATCTAGGTATGTTTGATAGATTATGTCCTAGCTTAAAAACTAGGGCATTGATAGATGAAAGAAAGTTTCATATGAATAGATCTGATAAGTATAATTATAGATATGTTATACCTATGCATAGAAAGAATGTCTGGACTAACAAGTGGATGTGGGATCCTAGAAATAATTTTTTTCAGGATAGCCATTATGATCCTAGCGCACAGTACAAGAAGAGTTGGGGATCATTGAAGAGAAATAGAGGATTAACTCTTTGTTATAGTTGCAGAAGACCAAGACATCTTGCTAAGGAATGCCCTGGGAAAAAACCTAGTTATCTCTGTTGCAAAGTTTTGGACCACGACGTATTGGATTTCCCTAGAATAATCACTAAGTTGGAAAGGTTGAATCTGAATCAAGAAGACCCAAAGGCAAATCCAGAAAAGGCAGAAACCCAACAAGAATCAGAGAAAATATTAATACGGATAAAAGAAACCCTAAAGGAATATAAAGATGTCCGATTACCAGAGATATTCAAAGAAAAGGAGAAATTCGAAGCAAGAATAGGGGACTTCGACATTGACTGTGTTCTTGATGAAGAAACAAAAGTGAACATTATGCCATAAAGAACTTGGGAAGCTATAGGAAATCCTGCCATGATCCCTTCCCTAGGAGGGACAAGTTTATTCAGAGGAAAGCTAGTAAACCTATGTGGAAAGCTCGCCCGGATACCTATGACTGTCAATGGAACTTCGATAGAGGAATACTTTGAGATTATTAAATTTGATGAAGATGGTGCCCCATTTACCATGCTCATAGGAAAACCTTGGATTGATAGAGAACAAGCCAGACGTAAAGAGGAAGAAGAAGTTTTGGAATAGAAGAAGCAAGAGTTAAAAGACTTTATGACCAGAAGGATCGTGCACTTGATTGAAGAACAGAAGAGAAGATCAGAGATATTTAATACTAGTAGCTCCGATGTTGATGCTAAGAGAACAATAGAGGATCCACAAAATATTGAGTTACCTATTTTCGATACAGAAGAAGTATTATCCATGAACCCTAGGAAAGAATTTCAACATCGCGATGTAACTAAGACCATAGAAGATAAGCATCAGAATGGTAAAATCATTACTGAGACAAAGCTCATTGGGAAGAAGGCTAGAAAGTTAAGAAATAAAAGGGCTAATACTATAAGGTTACAAGAGGTTCTGGAGGATACTTCACAGAAAGAAAAATTATCGAATTGGAGCTTCACCGAGATATCATAACAACGACATAGAGTAATTCTCCATGAAAAATCAATACAGCCATTGGGGATGATATATCCGTTTGACTTCTACTCCGAACGAGTAGAAAAGAAATCAAGGTTCGTCATCCAACCATTGAAATGTGCCATAACGGGTCAAACAGAAGTTAATGAAGGATCATAACTGTTGCCATCAAAATGTTGCTAAGTTTCCCTACTTAGTCCATCGCACCACGCATCGAGAATACTTCTTGCTAAGTGAGAATTTGAGCATGAAACCTAATATTAATTCACCCTGATATCATTTCCTTGTTCCCATACTATTCATTGTAGTCTCTGAATTACCTTCGCACCCGAGCTAGCTTACCCAAGCTTGTATGTCAGACGAGTTCAGCGCTACTGAGAAAGTAGTTGAAGAAGTTTTAATTGACTTAATGACTGATAGATTCATTTCGGAGTGAGGAGTGTCTACACGTGTACAGGCATTGTCCTCAAGAGAATTTCCATCTTCCCCCTCCGTTTCTTGAGCAGGACCATCCCAACCGCTTTCGTAAAGACGATCTAAGCTCGGAAATGACTTCACCACTATGAATATGATCCCAAGTATCTTACCTAAGTATATCCCACCACTAAGTGACATAGTGAATTGAGACATTGTAATCAGAGACTTCGACTATGCTTTGGTCACTGCATACCTCCCGAAAGGGGTGCGCACAGTTCATGTTGACTAGGATAAGCTCACAATGCTGAAATTTAGTGATTTTAACCTTGGAGATCACAAATTTTATAGTATGCTAGCCCCACACAAGTACTTAACTATCAAAAAAGGGAGGAACCCAAAGAGTTTCCCTCAACAATGGACCCATAACCTCGCGTAGTCAACCCTCCTCAATGTAATGAAGATTCCTCATTTCGGGAGGCATTAGGAAGTGAATGCATGTATCAGATTGTTGTTATCCTACTACCACAGAGGATACTTATGGTTGGACCATTGCATCACTGTGGATCTAATTCTGATCAATCGAATCACAGGGCTAAGCATGTAGGGCCCTGACCCGCATGAGTTTTACCCTAGAAGACTGCAGATCACTCTCTCTCCTAGTGAATAAAGGACACATATGGCGATGTAGAGAAGGGAACGCAAGGCTACAAGGTAGCCTCCATCGAGAATGAAGTAGTGCACCTCAGTTTCCATATGATCGCAAGGAAGTTAGTCCGCAAGAACAAACCCACACAAGTGACTGGATTTATAGTGACCTCGCAAGGAAGTTCGCGGAGGGACTACAAATGAACTAGGCGAATTACCTTGTAAATCAGCTAGAGCTTGACTACAGAGAAGCGCAAGACCAAGGGTATGAGTTCCACTTTATTTGGTTGTTCATACTCATCGCTTTCATCACCTGAGAGCTACCAGAAGGTGCCACTTTTTTGGAGATCGAACCCTTCGAACCACTAGCTGCGAAGTTATGTACATTGTGGTACTCTAGCGACATGAACAAGTAGTGGCATTCAAATGTCATCTTCCATGCTTATTACAACCAATTTAAGAATGCAATCTAGTCTACATCACGCCTCACACCAAACACACTTTATAGGTTTAGACATTTGATCAAATTCAGTGTAGACCACCACTTCACCTATATCACAGCGTGCGCTGATGAGCACAAACAACAACTCCAGTCATACTACAAGTTGATAGAAGAAGACTTGGATTAGATTACCAAGGAATGGTCGGCGGACCTCCTTGTTCTAGCGGACCCCTCAGAAATATCTGACATGGAAATCCCTGAAGCTATACTAGATACACCTGGACTGAGCAAGACTAAGACGGATGATGAAGTTCAAGATATCCATAGCACATCCATGAAGACTACTTCGATCTCACCTTCATAGGGAGGTGATGATAAAGAACTAGGTGGCACAAAGGTTGAGAAAAAAAAAGGCGAGGTTACTCTGCCTAGAGAGGAGGAGGATCCCCCTAAGAAAAGTAAGTTCACCCCACCAAATACCTCATCCCAAAAGAAAAATAAGGCCACCTAGACTATGTTTAACACTACCCTCACACAAGATGACTTCGACTTCTTGATCGCTACGCTAAATGATGCCTCACTAGAGATTGCAGAAACGAAAGAAGAAAAGTAGGAGGAGATATTCAGCTGATGTATGGGTGAAATTCAAGAAGTGCAATAGGCACTCCAGTCTAGCCAAGTCATTTGTACTATGCACTTGATGATGGGAACAGCAGGAACAGGCGATGAGCCCACCTAATTATGCCAGAGCTATGAGAAAATCAAAGCTCACCCTTAATGAGCTCAAGAAGACAGAGTGTAAGTCACCCAAGCTTTGGCTCAAGTACAGAGCACACTTATAGTACAACAGAGGAAGGCATAACAGGAACAACTTTCCTTACAAGTGAAGTGGGAGGAGGAGAAAGCACAGTTACAATAGAGCAAGGACCAATTGCTAGCAGATCAACTTGATGTATAGGAACGAATTCACAGAGCACTTCTCTTTGTGATGGTCATTGAAGTGAAAATTGAAGAACATGTCCCACAACATGTGGCACAATTTGAAGAAGTAATCTAGTAACTTTAGCAGTGCATCGTAGATCTGGAACTTTATACCATGCCTGAGACTCCCCAAGAAGTAAGAGATCTATGGGAGGCAACTGCCCGTAACGTAGTTGACAGGTTAAAAACCTTGGCTTTGGAATGTAAGCAGTTGAGTGCTAGAAGTGCCCAGACTTATGAGAACCTCACAGAGAACCTGGAATTGTAGACATTGGAGGCACAACTCCAAGAAACAAAGCAACATGTAGATACACTACAGGCACAGCTCAAGGCCTTGACCCCAGTTGAAAGAATGAAGCGATTTCCAAAACAATGCACTGCCCAATAATATGTACACATGATGAAAAGTAAAGTGATGTAAGTCTCTCAACGACTTCAACCACTCCAAGAGAAATCATGCCAATTGTTCACTGAAGTTGAGAGCCAGACAGTTGAGCTTGAACAGGTTGTCATCAACGCAAAATAGTGCATGGAAGGACTAGTAAACAAACCAGTGATCCAGGATTTCACTGAACAAGAGGTTGTCGCACTATAGCAGGTCGAAGTAGCTCGGGTCAAGTTCGAGACATTCAAAGTGGAGTTGATTAGACCAGAGTGACTCGGGATGAGTCACAGGTGAGTGTTGGGGGCCTGTTGGCCCTTGACCAAGTTTTGAGGAACACTTGGTCATATTTGACCGTTTTTGGACTTCGACAACCTATCAAAGATGGAGCACCAGGCGAAGCAGAGATCATGGGATCTTGGCCCACTTTTGGTCCCTTTTAGGGTTTTGGTTTAATGTAATGGGAAATGGATGTCATCCCATGGTTTTACCAATGTTTAGGCCTATTGTTTTAAGTATAAATAAGTATCTAAGCAATGTAAGAGAGGGAGAGAAGATAAGCTAAGTGCTAGTAAAGGATTTGTGTATATTGTGTGACCGAATTGCAGAGATGAGTGCAAGTGATGTAAGTGTTGAGTGCACGGATTGTAAGAAGGATCTGTGCTAGATCTACTCAAGGAAGGAGAATTTGGCGAGGTGCACACAGATCTCTTGTGCTATGCGGAGTACAAGTGTGAGCTCTGAGTTGTAATATGATTGACCAAAGCTAATAAAAAAGAAGAAGACTTTTTGGACATAGCCCCAAGGTGGGGGTGAACCACGGTAACTCGGTGTGTTATGCTCAATGCTTCGACCTAATGTGTTGGTTTCTTTCTATGTGTTGTGCTTGATATGATTATTCTATGTGCTTTGCTATGATATACTTAGATAGATCCACTTTGCTTTGTGCTTCTTAGATGTGTGGGTATATATTTGACATATATGAAAGTGTTGAGTGCTAGACCTATTTTGTTGTTGCTAAGTACTAACTTAGCCTAGATCTAAGTGAATGTTGTGGTGCTTTGTGTCATCTGTGGAGTGCCATGAGGGTTAAATACTAATGAATGATCTATGTTAAAGTGCTTGCTAAGAGTAAGAATCACGTATATGTGTCCCATCTAAGGCTGCAGACACCTAATTCTTGCAACCACCCCTACCTCTACCTTGGTTGAGACTTCATCTGCTTCGCAGGTGTTGTTGAAAGGTCTGGTAGTTAGGTTTTTGTTGGTGCCTTGTTGAAGCATTGAACCCTAGGTCTGCCCCTGTGTGAACAATCACCATGCTAATTCACACTTTCCTTGGGATCATCACCAGACTGGTGCATTACCCTTGATTCCTTGATCTACTCCTCACTACACTCTATTCAATCAGTTAACTGAAGACTGGTTGACTAGTTAACTCAGCTAGGTGGCAGTTCACTCCCGTAACTGCCTGAGAGACTAGACTAGGTGGTAGTTCACTCTTGTAACTGTTGGTGTGTGTCCATATCAATCTAGACCACCAGTATGGCACATTGGTTCTCCTCTAATGCACATTCATTGATTTATATAGAGTATATCATGTGTAAATTATTCATTATTCATTATGGTTAATGAGAATTCTTCCATTATTTCTCTCCTTCTTCTTCTTTCTTAATTTCTCTCTGCAAATGTGTGTAGTATTTTCTAGCTAGATCTATTATGTGCAGGTTCAACATATTTACAGTTAATATATTGAACCAATGCATAGAGTTCCTTATCATATGTAGGGTATTTCAAAGCTCCCCCATGAAACATCTCAGGATGATAGCATATTGTCTTGCCTCCTTGTATCAAAACTACTCCCATAACATACCCACTTGCATATGTCTCCACTTAGAAAGGATTATATAAGTTAGAAAATTTGATAACTAATGCTTGATTGATCTTTCATATTATATCATAAAAATATTTGTGTTGATTCTTTCCCCACTAGAAACTCTTACCACTAGGTGTTATAGTGTGGAGTGGTGCAACTACTGCTGAAAAATATTATATAAAATTCTATATGTATTTTTCTACCCCAACAAAGATCCTAACTTTAGTGACATTAGTAGGAACTAGCCACTTCATGATGGCCTCCATCTTTGATGGATCTATATTGAGTTCCCCTCCACCAATCACGTACCCCAAATACACGAATGAATCCTGAGAAAACTCACATTTCTTAAGATTAACTAGTGGCTTATACTTTTCAAAAGTTTTGAACACTTGCATAAGATGGAAAATGTTCTCTTCCTAGATAGATAGATAAACTATCATGTCATACAAATACACTATTACAAATGAATCTAAATAGGGACACAATATATCATTCATGAAACACATTAATGTAAATGGTGCATTACACAAACGAAAAGTCATGACCAACCAATCATACAAATCTTGCCTTTTCTTTAAGATACTCTTCTAGGTGTCTTGTTCTTTAACGTGTACATGGTGGTATCCTAATTTGAGATCCAACTTAGTGAAGTACTTGGCATGTTGCAATTGGTCTAACAAATCATTGATCCTAGGCATATGGTATCGATTCTTGAGTGTGATCTTATTCAAAGCTCTGTAGTCAATACACATTTTCCAAGTCCCATCCTTCTTGGGTACTATGATGATATGTGACCCATAAGGTGAGGTACTTGATTGAATAATTTCCTTTTCCAACAACTATTGCAACTATTTTTTCACTTTGTCTGCTTCCAAAATAAGTTGTCTATACAACCCAATACTTGGTAATGGGGAGTCACAAAACAACTATATCTTTTGTTCCACCTCCCCCTTAGGTGGCATTACTTTAGTGATCTAGGGGATCAAAAATAGCTCAAAAATCAAAGTGTTCAACGATGCTTGAAAATGGTACCATTGCATATATCGCATCCTCACGATACCAACGCAACTTGAATGGGCTCAAACAAAGTTTGTATGGCTGAGATATTGTGTTCTTTCTATTTTTCCAAACAGGCAAAATTGTTGACCGTGCAGTCCGTACAGTCTGTATAGGTTGACTATGTTGACTGTATTGATGACATGGCAGGGTGAGCATATTTCTGACATGGAAAGAATGACTCGGTTGTTGAATGGGAGGGTGACGTGGATAGGTGTTGACGTGGACCAATCCATAGTTGACACATGTCAGTTTATGTGGGTGAATGAAAGGGTGCCATGTGGCCCAACGAGGGGCCACCATGTGGCACCCCCTTATTGTTTGGTAAAAAAATTTGTTTGGCTATGCGAGGGGTTGAATCTATGACCTCGGAAAGGGGCAAGGACTTGCGTAGGTCGAGCCACCAATCTGCCTAAATTTATTTCTTAACCCTATACTTTAAAAAAAATATTTAAAATTGTTTTTGGTTTCGGTTAGGCGGAGAAAGGGTTGAAGATTATCCCCATCTCGTGGTCACACAAATATGAAACTTGCCATACAACCAACATCACAGGAAAAGGATGGGGCCAGCCGATTGGTGCAGGCAGTTTCCCAACACATGGCCACATGGCCCATGTGACTAAGATCTCTGGGGTAGGTGCTGGAAATCCGCTAACGGCGCGAAAAATCCACCCATGACCCAGATTTGCGTGGGGATCTAGGTTTGGTGTGAGAAATCTAGGTTTTTCACAGTCTGTGTATTCTTGGTGCATTTTGGAGAGCAAAGACAACAAGTATTGGGGGAAAACTTCCAGGAAGTGTATTTTCTTTAATTTTGGGCCAAACCAGGTGCAAGAAGAGCCTAGCTAGGGGTTTTTGGACATTTTGGAGCCATCTATTTTGCATTTTGAGCATTATAAAGAACTTATTTTAACACTTTTATCATATAATGAATATGATCCATTGGAAGTTGGACCAGGAGATGTAGCCCAAGATATGGGTGAACTCATTTATCATTTTGTTGTGTTATGTGCTTATTTTGATAGTTGTTTATGACTGTTTATGTTGTTCATTTCAAGTAAATAACTCATTAAAAATATATGTGTAAATATATGTGCTTGTAAATTGATCCATTCCCCAAGACACATACATTTTCCACTTGAAAATTTATATACACAAACCTTTTTCATTTTTAGATCAAGTTGGTATCAAAGCAAAGGTTTTTGAAGGTTTGATTATTTGCAAGTGTTTTGTTTTCTGATTCTTACGAGGTTGAAGCTAACAAGAGGAGAAGGGAAACTTGTAGAGCCTAGTTCTTAAATTTCAAGAAGGAGAACCATACATTCAACTCAAGCTTCAAGGAGGAATTCACCAAGTATGGATCATGAGGAGATTCATGAAATTCCTACTTCAAAATATGAAACTTTCATAAAATCCTTTTATGATATGACAAAAATGGTGAAAGTTTTATTTGAAGAATGAATGCAAGGTTGCAAGGAGAAAGCTCAAATCCTCCAAAATGTAATGAGGATAATGGTGATAAGTGTTGGATCATGTTGTCATTGATGCCAATGGTTTGTCATTGATGCCAATGGTTTGATTACTTGGGAGATTGTTGGATCATATGTCATTGATGTAAATGGTTTGGTTTGATTGATGTCATTGGTTGATGTCAAGTAATTGATTGATATGATTCCCTTGATGAGAATGGTTGGAG
>JASDQU010682865.1:10063-21177 GCA_032191745.1 Picea mariana
AGTCAGTATATAGAATAGTTAGAGTAGTTTATAATTAGTTTTAGTTTATTTAGTAGTTTGTTTCAATTAGATTAGTGTATTAATTGTTTTTAGTTAGTTTTAGTTAGTTTTATTTGTTTTAGATAGATTAGTTAGTTTAGGTTAGTTTTCTCTTTGGTTTTTCTTAGGACCTTAGAGCGGCCAACGGAGCCATTAAACCCGTCAGGGTGGTTCATTCCAAACGGCTTGGGTTATTTAGAAAACCCCGGACCGGTTCCACTCTCTCAATTAACGGACGAACATTTTCGCCCGTCAACAAATGGCGCTAGAAGGAGGGCCTGAAATTAATTAATGGCATGAGGCGGTCGTAAGACTCGTCCCCCCCCCCCAAACAATCACTTATAGTGACTAGAAGCCATTCACAAGATAATATTCCCCCTCAAACAGCAACTACTTCAACCGAAGATCTACAGATCATAGTTGAGCCAACAACCCCTAATCCTACAGGTGGTGACTTGGAAGAGATTGTCCGCCAATCTCTTATTAAAACACATAGTGCCTTAGCCATTTTGAGGCAACCAAACCGTCCATGGGGTCAACCTTTAGACTTCTCTGATATCAGAGAACAGTTAGGTGACACTAACCTCACTGTGAATCCTACAGATCCAAATACAAATCCTACTGCAGGAGGATCTAGGATACCTCCTTCACCACCTCCCTCATCTCCTTCCTCTTCTAGAGGAGATTCCTCTTTGGACGAAGGCAACTCACCTTCTCAGCCTTCCACACCCACTACCCCAATGGCAAATCAGAACAACCCTGCTAGACCGTGGTTGGACCAGGATGCTGTAGTTGTACCTAAAGCCCAGCACCCTTTACCTAAGCACCCGGAGAAGTGGCTTATCAAGTTTGATCCCGATTTAAAACAGATAGCTGAAGATCATATCAAAAAATTTATGTTAGCCATCAGACTCCGTAATGTTGAACACGAGGATGTTGTCTGTAGGTTGTTCCCTTACACTTTTGAGGGTAATGCATCCACATGGTACTTTGCCCAACAACCCCATACAATAGTGTCTTGGGAAAAGTTTGAGTCATGTTTTTTAGAAAAATTCGGAGATGGTAAACCTCCGGAAGTCTTAGTCATGGATCTTTCGAGCTTAAAAATGAACCCAAAAGAAAAAGTTAAAGATTTCAATCAAAGATTCTTAACACTTAAAAATCGAATCCCTGCAGATTCTATGCCTGCTGAGAGTCTTGTAATAGCTTACTACACTAAAGCTCTACATCAAAGTATAGTTGTTTGGGTTAAACGATCTAAAAAGGCCACGTTGTTAGAAGCCTTCGAAGAGGCTACTCAGATTGAAAAAGATATACTTAGTCTTAAGGATTCTTCTAGCAAAGAAACTGAGACTGTTTCTTCTTCCAAAAAGAAGATTGAAATCCTCCCCAGGCCTACACAAAACAAAACACAACCTGAAAACTCTGATTTGGAAAATTTAACCAAAGTTGTACAAAAATTGTCTAATCAAGTTATAGATTTGAAAAGGTCAACTCAGGAAGCTTCTTCGAGTAAAGGACCCTACAAACCTCCTTTCCGAAAGCCTTTTCCCACAAACCGGCCTAATCCAAACCCCGAAGGCTTGAACCTAGAAAGTTTGTAATATGCTCTTCAGACAATTCTAGGAACCCAAGATGACTTGATGCCTCCTGAAATCCCTCAAGAGGAAGTCGAGCGGGAAACAACTCAAGAAGAAAAGTCTTCTCCGAACATCTTTGGACACTTCTCAGATAACATCTTCCAAGCTAACTTCGAGACTGTTCACCCTTACAACACTAGGAGTAAGACATCAAACAAACCTCCTACCGAGAACACTACAACTCCACCTCCAAAGCCATCTAAATCAGTAGATACTAAATAGAGTAATGCCGGCCCTAAATTAGATTATGATGTTGTTGAAGATCTTAAAAAATTAAGGGCTAACATTTCTATTTATGAATTGTTGAAGTTTCCATTTTTGTTACAGAAGATGTTGCAAAATATTTCAGAAAATGGCAAGAATGGTAACTCAAATGGTAACAAGGTTGTGCAAAGAAAAGTGCCGCAGAAGACTTCTACTAAAAACAATCCTGATCCTCAAGATAAAGGAAGCCTTTCTGTAACTCCTGTAAATAATAATGTAAATAATGTGAATAATGTAGGTAAAGTAGCATTAGAAACTGCGAGTAAGAAACCACAAGCTACAACTCTAAGTACTCGCAAGAATGTACCTCCTTTTCTTTTAACTTTCGAAATCTTCAACAGAAATGTGCATAATTGTATGGTTGACTTAGGAGCATCATCAAATGTGATGCCTTGGTCAGTCTGCCAAAAGATTAACACTGAAGTAGAACCATCTTCTTTGAAAATCATACAACTTGATCAAACAGATGTTAAAGTTATAGGTGAATTAAAAAATGTATTGATTAGATTATCGTCTAACCCAAAGGTTCATCAGGTTATTGACATAATTGTAGTGGATATTCCAGAAGTATATGGTCTATTTTTGAGCAGGGACTGGTCGGAGCAGCTACATGGTTACTTCACCATGGACTCGTCTCACTTATGGCTTACAGAGAATGGTAAGCCCAACAAGATCATAGTGAATCGTGAGCGTTACCTTAAGTTCACGGTCACAGATTTGAACAACCCCAATGAACCATACACACCTCCCACTGATTCACCTAAAATCCAAGGGATGGACACCTTCTTCAGAAATTTCATGGCTGAAGTTTCACCTATCAACAATCCTAAACAGCAATCCGAGATCCTAGCAAGTACGCAACCAACAACTTCTATGCAACATTCTCATGAGCCCGATGGAAATCAAATTTGGTCTCTATATTTCGACGGTTCCAAGTCTAAAGAAGGAGCTGGTGCAGGCTGCATCATTATCGATCCAGCAGGTAATAAGACATTAATGGCTTGTAGACTAGAATTTGAATGTACAAACAATATCGCAGAATATGAGGCTTTACTACAAGGTCTCAGAAAAGCCTTGGACATGAACATTCAAAATATGGTTGTATTCGGCGACTCTGAAATAGTGGTCAGACAGGTAAGAGACTCTATACACTGTCTTTCCCTGCCTCTTAAAAGTTACCAGTCCGAGGTATGGAGTTTAATGAACAAATTTTCTGCTTTTAATATAAATTCCATTCCTAGATTAAATAATGTTGAAGCCGATTTACTAGCTAATGTTGCCTCTAAACTTCTTCCTGCAGAAGGCTTATCCCCAAACGCATTCTCCATGGAGCTATTGTTTCGACCATCTGTTCCTGACAATATTACAAACTGGAGAGTATTTGACGATGATCAGCAGATTATCAACTTTCTGCACATGGAAGAAACCTTGCAAGGCGCAGTGATAGATGAACAAACGTACGATGACAATTTGCACGAATTTACGGTAATACCTAATCCGAAATCTCCTGAAGCTCTATCAGACATGGTAAATTTCATACCCAAATATGTTGTTAGATTAGAAAAGTTTTATGATTTTGAAGATAAATTTAAAAAGATGGTCAATTGCAAAACTAATAGTTCCTCATTATCTTATGAAAAAGTCAATTTAGGGACTAGTGAAAACCCTCAGTGTATCAATATAGGCTTGGGATGTTCCAAACAATAAAAAGATGCTTTTATTAGATTATTTAAAGAATTCAAGAATGTCTTTGCATGGAATTACGATGATCTTAAAATGTTCGATCCTAATATTATATAGCATGTCATCCCGATGAAGCCCCAAACCTTACCCTTCCAACAGAAACTGAGGAAAATGCATCCTAAACTAGAATCGACTGTACAAAAAGAATTGAATAAACTCCTAAGTGCTAAAATAAATTTTCCTGTTAGACACACTCAATGGGTATCCAACCTCGTCCCAGTGCGGAAGAAAAACGAGGAAATTCGACTTTGTGTCGATTTTCGGAGCCTCAACAAAGCGTCTGACAAAGATAATTATCCTGTCCCTCCCATGGAATACATCCTTCAACAAGTATCTGGTTCCAAGAGGCTATCCTTACTGGATGGTTTCTCTGGATACAACCAAGTCTTGATGTCTTTGCCAGACCAACTAAAAACTACCTTCTGTACCCCGTGACTTATGCTTATCGCAAAATGCCCTTTGGATTGATTAATGTTGGTGCTACCTTTGAGAGAGCAATGGACATTGCTTTCAGAGGCTTAATCAATCACTCCGTAGTAGTTTACTTAGATGATGTGACCTTGTATTCTAAAAACAAAGACGATCATATAGCTCACTTACGAGGCATTCTGCTACGATGTCGTAAATACGGCATCTCCTTGAACCCCAAGAAGTCCATCTTTGCAGTAGAACAGGGTAAACTCCTAGGATTCATTGTGTCTAGTGATGGAATGATTATTGACCCCGTGAGGACCCAAGTCATCACTAAACTTCCCCCACCTACCTCCAAAAAATCCATGCAGTCTTTCCTAGGACAGATTAATTTCGTGAAAAGATTTGTCCCCAGTTTCTCTGAAATGGTCAGGCCTCTCCAGAATCTAATTAAGAAAGACACCCAATATCACTGGGGACCCACAGAAAACCAAGCTTTCAATGCTATAAAGAAGGCCATAATAGATGCTCCGTCTCTCATGAGCCCTGATTTCTCTCAAGATTTTACACTCTATACTTTTGCCTCTGATCGTTCCTGTGTCGCAGTCCTAACTTAGAAGAATTCCGAGAACAACGAAGTACCCATCGCCTTTATGAGCTCTACTTTCAAAGGTGCTAAACTTAACTACCCAGTGGTCGATCGACAAGCCTACGCTATTTTCAAAGCAGTTAAGCATTTCCAGTCCTACCTTTTGAAGTCAAGGATGAAAGTCATTGTCCCCTACCCCACCGTAAGGAACTTGTTAGTGCAAAAGGAGTTAGGAGAGAAGAGAGCCAACTGGGTCACCTCATTGCAGGAGTATGACTTAGAGATCACCCCAGCACATATCGTGAGAGGCCAAGGATTGTGTAAGTTGTTTGTTGATTCAGAAATAGGACAGCAAGAAGATAGTGATACGTCTAACCTGGAACAACGCGATCCAAGTTTGATGCACATAACCTCATAAGTCCTTGGTACAACGATATTAGATTTTCTCTTGAACATGGATCAGCACCCTGTCACCTTGACCCCGCCAAGAGAAGAGCGTTGAGACTAAAGTCTTCCTCCTTTCATCTAATTAACGGTATACTGTTTCGTCAAAATTTTGACAGCGTACGGATGCGTTGTCTTGAAAAAGACGAAGCAGAAAAAGTCTTTCTTGAGTTGCATGTAGGAGAAGCTGGTGGTCACTTCGGTGGTGATACCACTGCTCATAAGGTTTTAAGATCTGGTTACTACTGGCCTACGCTTTTTAGGGACGCCCATGCCTTGTTCCGTAAATGTATTATCTGTCAGAAAGCATCAGGGCGGTTGCAAAAACCAGCCTTCCCCTTGCAACCCGTTTTAGTCGATTCTCCTTTCCAGCAATGGGGCCTTGATATCATAGGTCCTATTAACCCTCCATCCTCACAACAGCACAAGTATATTGTGACAGCCACCGATTACTTTACTCGTTGGTCTGAAGCCGCCGTGCTAAGAACTGTTAACACAAGTCAGGTGATTGCTTTTCTGAACTCGAATATCATTACTCGTTTTAGTATCCCTGATTGTCTAGTCTTTGATAACGCTTCATACTTTTCTTCTCTAGAGATGAGTGAGTTTTCTTTGGAGAAAGGAATAAAACTAAAGTATTCTACTAGTTACTACCCCCAGGGCAACGGCTTAGCAGAATCAACAAATAAGAACTTGATCAAAATTATCAAGAGAACCGTGGCTGAAAATCACAAGAACTGGCACAATGCATTGCTGAATGCACTGTGGTCTGATAGGGTAACACCCAAAGTCGCTATAGATAACTCCCCCTTTTTCCTCATTTATGGCAGAGAAGCCATTTTTCCACCTCACATTCTTCTTCCTTCGCTTCAATTGTCACAAAAAGTCCAAGAAGAAGATTGTCCCCCTTTAGAAGGCCGCATTAACGCATTGATGAAGTTGGAATAAGTTAGAACCTAAGCTAAGCGTAAATTAGATCAACATCAACAACTGATTAAAAGCTGGTTCGATTCTAATTCTGCTTCTGATAGGAATTTTGAAGTAGGCGATCTCGTCTTGAAGTGGGACAAACCACACGAAGGGAAGGGTGAGCACACCAAGTTTCAAAACTTATGGCTTGGGCCATTTTTTATTGCTGAGAAGTTGGGTCCTAGTTCCTTTCGATTACATAATCTTGAAGGGCAGCTTGAAACCTATCCGGTGAATGGCCAAGCCCTGAAAAGATACTTCGCTTGATTACTACCCTTGTATATTATGTAAATATTTCCTTTTTCCTTTGTTTTCATTTTTGGTTTTGATTTGATTGATCAGTTTTGCATTTTTTGAAAGATATGCATACCTATGCACTGAGCCATTCAGACCAAGACCATAGAAAAATTTCTTCGCTGAAATAACTTCTGAAAGATTGTACGAACATGAGTGATATATTTCTAAAACTGATATTTATGTTGGAAAATTTTGTTGTTTGAAAGAAGTTTACTAATTTCAATCTCTGAGCAAAGTTTTTCATGATCATCCATTATCTTTTTACGCTGTCCCTTTTTCGTAAAGGAATGAATCAAAGAGATGTCTCCCTGTCATAGTGAGTTGTTTTGTAAATAAAACATTTCTGGAGCTGAATAAAGGACAGTGTCAAAAATTCTGATGAGGTCTGAAAAAATATGATAAAATATCAGGATTTTCAGCGTCACCCCGCTCAGCTATCCATAAAAGAAAAATAAAATAAAAATATTAATAAGAGTTGTGGGAAGTGTTTGTAAACCCGCCGGGATACTGAACAGGTCCGCTGGTAGCGGGTAAATGCATGCATGGCGCCAAGACAACTTCACCGTGGTACTGAACAGGCCTGCTGGCAGAGAAGCAATGTCGGGTGCATGAAAATCTGTGAAAAAATATAAGAAACCTCTTTAATGTCCTTTATTCTGATCTAGAACTTCTTGACAGGATACAAATGTCAGAGTGGGTTAAATGGCAACCCTGTCGAGGCTATGGACGCCTGCTGGCAACAGTGCCCATGCCAATAGTATTGAAGATTTTATCATTAATATCGTGACTTGCTGATCTCAAGACTGTCATTAGTTTTCATCTTTTAAAAACATCACTGGAAAAGATGGTAAATGATGATGTTTGTGCAATTTTCTGGTTGTTGTATTTGAGTTGAAATTTTCTGTGCTATCCTAATCTGAATTTATTTCTTTGAACAGAGATAACTTCTTCTCCCAGTGTGTCACCATTGTTGGCAGCCAATTCAATTTTTTCCATTGCCCTATCAGTTGCCTACACCTATGTCTCTTGAACTTCAAATTTTCGTCGCATTTTGTAAATAGACGATATTTTCATTTCTTGTGACACTTGCAAATTGGTCTCCATTTAGTTTTCACGACTGTTAGCGTGAAACTCCTCCATTGTTACTTGAACTGTCATAATCTTTTTAATGATACTTTGAGTGGCACTTACCTCTGGTTTATCATTTTGTGGCTGAAAGGATTTTCGAATTATGCTCATTGGACATTTTTATATGGATTGAATGACTTGATTTTATAAAGTTTGTGAGGCATTGAGCATATGGATTTATACATTTTATGACTAGCTTGATCATTGATTTCATAAAATGCATAGGGGTTTGTATTAAGTTTTTATATGTATAACATAATCCTTATGATAATTTTCATAAACTTGGGCTAGTCGACCATATGAATTCGATTCGACACTTTGCTTAAATGTTCATTGATACATGGGCGCATATATAATTTTGGTGTTAACCTATACGATGAATGTTTTGAACACTATGATAGTGATAGCGTGTATTGGTTGGATTTTGATTAGTTGTATACATGACTTAATAGGTAATCCACCATTACGATTTGAATAGCCATATCGGCGGTTGTACTGTGACCATTATTGCTCTGCATGGCGGTAAACAACTCCACCACCTTCGCATGCTTGCATTAATGCCTACCTGTTTTGGCTAGATTCATTGTTGTTGGTTTGGGTAATGGTGTTACTCTGTGTTGATGAACTCTACCCAAACCCTTACCATGTGCTCGCACCCTGGCTCCAGTTGTGAGGACTGAACCGAATGGTAGCCAGGCTCTGTTGATGATCGATAGTGCTCACAGTGACCTTGAGGAAGTTGGATGGCTCCCGTTCATACAGAAATTCGAAGGGTAAAATCTTTGCGTTGCCCGACAATTCGCATTGACATTTGATGTCTGTCGAGCCAAGGTCGGGGATGTCCAATTGGAAATTGATGAGCAATTTCTCAGTTTAGCTATAGGTTTTCCTACCACTGGACAATGATGGTCCAAGAACTGCAAAGTGGAAGAGGTCCCGTGGACACTGCTCTTCCAGTCGTGTAAGGTTAGCTCCTGTGACAAGGGTTTGCCCGCTAACATGCTCAAGCAACGTTGGCATGATTTGCTGATGATAATCAAACAATTTATCACCTACGAGGGTCGGTATGGTTTTGTTTTCTTACACCATCTTCGTTTTCTTATGGTTTTCATGGGATATGATCTTAATATGCCTTATTGCTTACATAGAAGCCTGTTTAAAATGTCTAAGAGATACAAAAGAAACCAGGCTGACAGCATCCTTTTTCACTATGGGCTAGTTAAAATGATTGTTGTTTATCATTTGGGGTTACACGAAGACTGTTGGAATGATTTCCTTGCTCGCAATGGTTTTGAGGATTTGAATCCTCCACAGGTTGACAAACCTGTGGTGACCGAGAACAAAGCTATACCCCCGGTACCCTACAGTGTTCTATTACCTAAACCTTTACTTGACTCACCTATAGACCTACCCTACTCTATGACCAAGGATGTCGAGAATGTTAAGCCCGTAGGAAAGAAACCTAAAGCCAAACCTACTGCGAATTCCAAAGCCAAGAAGACTGCTCGTTTAATCTCTCGAATGGTAAGAAATAAATCTAAACCTCCTGTCAATCCTGACCCTATCGTATTGAGCGAGGACTCTGATTCAGAGGTTGAACATTTTTTGGCAAGTGAATATCCCTATTCGGAAGGTCTGTGTGCCAAACCCTCATTTGACTTCATGTCGAACCTACCACCTTGCTTGCAAAATGACCCTAATTACCCAGGCATTAAGCTGCCTTGTAAAACCCTCAGTGATTCGTAAAAACCCTCTCCTGCTCTACCTCAACCCACAGTGCCACCCTGTGATCAATGTGACTCGTGGTTAGAAAGATACTATCTTGATGTGCCAATGCTACAGTCCAGAATTCATTCTCTGGAGGATCAAGTTGCAAGGCTTACCCGACAAAAGGCTGAGCTACTGACCACTGATAAAAAATAGAGGACAATAGGTTCTATTTTGTTTAAGAATGTGGAGTTAGCTACAACGGTCGTGAATTCAAAATTGGCATAGCTCGAGCAGCCTCACTGGTATGTCTATCACCTGTTTATATAACAAACTCATAGCTCTGTTTACAGTGTGGATTTGGTTTGTCATATAAGCATGCATTATGTACATAGTTTTGTTTTGATAAATCGAATTTCATTTTCCCAGTTTAGCTTCGATTGGATTTTCTTCGATTCGATTGATCGTGCTATGGATTTGATTGGTTTGATTTGGCTTAAATTGGATACTCTGTTGCCAATTGAATTCGTTGGTATCTATTGTAAACACAAGCTATTTCTGGTATTTCGATTTTGAACACAATCAAGTTTCGATTTGTATCGGTTACAATGTATATGAATGGTGATGATGGTAAACTGTTACGATTTTATATATCCATATGATTTTTGATCAACAGGGATACAACTCGGGTTATGTTCGATATGATTCTATTTCGTGGATAGATACAATTCATAACAGTAATACCCCATCAGTTAATTCACATTGGTCCACTCCACCATGTTATCAGTTCGTTTGCAATGAATATGCTGTTTGAATTCGATTTGAGGAACGAAATTGACTGTATCCAGTCTCACGATTTGTTTCTATATTAGACTCAATCGTGATTGATTTTGGTTATTTACCCAGTTTATATTATGAATCTTGTTGATTCTATCACGCTCCTGTCTGTTGACTTTGTAAGAAATTTGTTGGGTCGATACTGTCGAGTATGATTTCATTTGAACACAATCGAAACAATCTACCTATCTTTACATTTGATTGAATGATATGAATCTGTTGTTATGGCTATAATGAGTCAATGATGGTTGTGTTGGATTAAATTGTATCACCTATGATATGATCTGCTATCGATTTTAATTGGATATGGGATAGTCTTATTATTATTTTGACCCGATTTCATGGCAAAATAAAATAGAGTATTCTCACCCCTGTTTCCATTAAAGTCATTTTTTTATTTTGTTTTTATTATTGACTGATAAAATCATTAGTGATTCGTTTTGAATGATTATTAGAAAGAAAATTGGATTTGATTATTTTAAAAAAGATTTGATTTGATTTCTATTTGATCCTGTACACTATTTTAGACTAGCTACAGAATCAGATGATTCTATAGCTAAGTCTGTAGAATCAAATTTTTATTGTTTTTCTTATGAAATACCTTTCTAACTTGTTATTTTTGATCTATTGCAAATGAATTTGAAATTATAGTGGATTTGATGAGCAATTAGGGAATATTTCAAAGATTTCACTTGCATTTTAGTTTCCTAGTTTAGTTGATTTTGGGATATCTCCCAGATTATGTAAAACAATTTGATATTATCCACAGGGAGGTTTTACCCTGTGGAGAGACTTATATATAATTATGATTTTTTTAATAATGTTCATCCTCATTCATGGGAGAACAAGGATATGGAGTTTTAATATAGACTGAGGCAGAATTTGGTGTTTTGTCACAGCTTTAGCTTCTCATTATATCAAAATTTTGTTTCATGTTGTGTATATCAATTTGTATCTGGTTAATGACTACTTTAGCTATCTTAATCATGTGCAAATGATATAATTTTAATCACTGTAATCCATATCTGGTTTCTTCCAAGTGTATA